>ML814942.1:135149-164273 GCA_009831015.1 Picea engelmannii | reverse complement strand
CATATTATATGTTTTCTCTAATAAATCCCCCCACCCTCATATATATGTTTTATCTAATAAATCCTCCCAACCTCACCCTCATATATGTAACATCCCGCTCTTGCGCGCACTGAGCAAACTTATTCTTTGAGGACACTTGCTTGCAAGTGATCTGGATTAGTATACTATTGGGCATTTGATTATGATTATGAGACGTTATGGGTTGATGTCATGTTGTTTTGTTGCATTGACATAGACAAGTTCTATTGACTCGGTTTTACTGAGTGTGCAGGATTTCGAACCTCGAGGATGCAGAGGCATCGATGGAACCCCTTGGACTCTGGATCAAGTCAGGGAATGAACTAATGGGGTTTGATTGTTTTATATGTGATATTAGTGCATCTAATTAGATGATATGATATGGATATATTTCTGACATGATTCATTGATAATACAGGCTAACGATAGCTTGTCGACCAGACTCACAAGTGGAGTAGAGGGGTCATGATCGACTACCAGAGATGTTGAGGGAGAGGTGTGGACAGCAGCCCTGCCACAACCTACTATCACTCTCTCCATGGCTCAAACTGTAGGTTAACGATTACCTAGTTCGAGAGGACCCACGATGTCGTGAGGGCAGACTATGACAGTCGCTCACAATGATTCTAAGGGGTGTGCAATAAGGCAGGGGTCTTATTCCTTAGAGGCCCTTAGTCTCCCACAAGATCACCTAGCGAAGTATTGACTCCAGGGGTTTTTGATGTCTACCAAGTCCGTCAAGAGGCGAGTGGCACCCTTGGAGCACATGGTGCGTCCTGAAGGGCACTTCGCGCAAGAAAAATGAAAAGAGGCGAGTGGCACCCTTGGAGCACGTGGTGTGTCCTGAAGGGCATGTCACGCAAGAGAAACAGAAAGAGGTGAGTGGCACTCTTGGAGCACCTAGTGTATCCTGAAGGACACGTCGTGTGGTTATTTAATAATTGGATAAACCTATATGGCTTTAGGACAATAAAGTGTTAAGGAAGATTTGAAACCTTTCACTTAAAAAAAATGTCTCCCAGCCTAGGAAAATAAGGTCTAGGTCTAAAATTTGTTGGTCTTAAAAATTTACCTTTTTATAAAATAAAAAAATAATAATAATAATAAAAATAAACATAGATAAAAATAATAATAAATAATAAAGATAATCTTCATCAATCTTGTGACAAGAAGGGGGTAAGCAATTAAAGTGATTTATAAAAATAGTTTGGGATAAAACTTAAAAAGGGGAAATGATTGTTTTACTTTTTTTATGCTAATTAAAAATTTAATTCCTTAAAAAAGGGGAAAAAGGGTAATTTTCTGCACATGCCTTTTTGAGTTTATTTAAAAGGGGGAAAAGGGGAAATCTAAAATAACTAGGAAACTAGGAAAAAGAGGGAACCATAAAAGAAATGGGAAACACTAGGAAAAAGAAGTTAGTCCAACTTAGTAAGGTATCTACCATTTAAGAACTTTCTAATTTAAACTGAACTAGAAAATTAATAATGGGGAAGGTCATTAAAACCTGTAAGGGAATTTGGGGACACCTAGGAGCGATTCTAGGAGTGAATCTAGGTGGGTGAGGGAAATAAGGTAATTAATTAATTAAAGAAATAAGTTTTTGGAGGAATGAAGGGGATGGGTGACACATGTACAGGAAAGGATTATTATGAATTAAATTATTAAACAATAAATTAAAATGGATTTGGGAAAGTCATGGACTTAGAAAATCTATATAAAGGAGGGAGGAGGAGGATGATGGGGTCTTCTGTTTTCATAACATTACGCTACAGAAATTTATACTTGACTGACTTAGCTTGTGGGAGTTGGGATACCCATCTCGGTGAGGAGTGGTAGCTCAGCCTTGTGAGGCGAGCTAGGAGCTAGTTGATTCTCTGGTTAGTGTGTGTGGCCCATTTGCATCTTGAGGGGATAAGGGGGAAGAAGAGTACCCCCAGCATTGGCTGGGAGGTACCGGTGAAGTCTCATCAGTCAGCAAGCAGGAGTTGCATGGAGCGTGTGGGACATCAACTCAGAGCGGACGATTCGGCAATGATACACTTCCTTTATTCTGCGTGGTAGATTTTTAATATGATTTATGCTTTCAGTTATGTATGCTTAATCAAGTAAAGAATATGATAGTCTTAGCGTTCTAGTTGATGACTGAAATTTCCCCATAGCCTTAGCTTGATGTTGATTGATTTCTCATGGCCTTCGATCCCTGCATGTCTTCACCATCCTGAGGTTTATTGATTGCGATTTATTTTTTCCTTCGTCCCTAGCTCATCAGTCCATGCCTAAGCAGTCGGCCAGGAGCCTGATCTACGGTCGTCGCTTTGGCGTTAATAGACTTATGGATCTCAACACCCTACTTTTTTGTGCATGGATGATGAGCGAAGGAGGTTCCTATCGACCGTCCAACCATGTTGATTGTTCCTAGTTGAGTGATTTTATTACGCCCTCTAGCGATTGATATGACCTCTTTGTTTTTGGCATGATCTTTTTGTTTTTCTAATAAAATGAATTATGTGTTTTCTTGGAATGGCCATCTCTGCAATTGTTGGGACGATTTTATTTTCGTTTTAAACACACTTAAACCCTGGTGTAATCTCTGTGACTAATTTGATTGCCTCCACGATTGATTATGTCTTACCGAGTGACTCGGTGTTTATGGAAGAGTTGTCCATTTAAGAGATTGTTGTGTTTCTCATTTTATTCAACGATTTGTTGTGTGTTTAATTTCCCTTTTTAGCAATATGTTGTATATTTACTCTTGTGATCGAATTATTTAGCTGATCTTGAGCCATGGGTTGTTTAAATTTAATGCCGAGAATCACTGTTAGACTGTACCCTTGGAGCCCTAGAAGCCCCATGACTGAAAACGAAACTTTTGTTTGTGTTTATGCATTGGTCTGCAATTTTTTTTCAAGCGATAATACCTGGAGGGCGAATGCATTCCTGTGTTGATATTTTGTTTGGTGGCCTACGCTTTTCTCCTAGCTCAATCCAGCATTCAATTCGTTGGTTTTCTGGGTGTTTTTACCCATCCTTGGCTGCTACAGAACCCCTTCTTACTTTGATTGTTTTATCTTCAAGTTATTGTGTCGATGGAGGATTTACCCTACGGGTCACTCACACTTGACTGCATTTTATTAAATTCGTGATAGTTAAGGGTCTGACAACATAAATTCTAGCAATCGGGTGGCAGCATTTTCTCTTAGCCCTTTCTTTCGCATTTACACAGATTTGCATTCGTTTTTACTCTACCTTTCCCCTCCATTGTATATTGTTGTATTTCTTCTATATGTTGGGTTCATAAGCTGGATTAGACAACGTTATATGGTACAGATTCTTTTATATAATTGGCAGCAAGATTATTATAAGGATTTCCATATTTGATGTATTGGCAGCGTTGAATGTATCTCATAACTGAGTTTGGTAATTTTATGATTCAAGACAGTGAAACATCATGATGTTGACCACCCCTTTTGAGTGATCTTGACCCCGTTTTTACTTGCAAAATTGTGACTGCGCCTGATTACATGTTGACAACGTTTCGGGGCTTTATAGAATTTGATAGTGTTCCTTATGAGTTTTCTAATTCACACTTAAATGTGTGGCTTATTACACCGGCCTTACCCAGCGATTTTAGTTTTTGGGGCAGTACACTCACCAGCAATTTTAGTTTTTGGGGCAGTACACTCACCAACGATTTTACTGGTGGATACCTAGGTTTTTTTTGGCAGCACTTTTTTTCGCCCCCCACAATTTATGGACAACATTTTTATTTAACACGTAGACCATAAAATTTATGCTAGCAAACTTATTTACTTATGACATAAATTTTACACCACATGGATGGGCAGCGAATGTATTGTTACTTGTTATTTATTGTTGTCAGTAAAACGATATCCTTCTTTCTTTTAATTTTAAGCTTTGTCCTTTTTTATCTTTCCCGTAAAGCTTAGGTTGCGCGTTGGTGATTGTAGTCAGCAAGTTATGATTATTAATAGACAACGATTTCTTTTTCCATCCTACATTGAATGGAAGACAGCGTTACCTCTATTTAATAGAAGGCGGATTCATTGGACAGGTTGTTTAGTTTCCCGAGGGTTATTCAAGCCTTCTCTTTAGCGACCTACAACATACTTGAACTTTTACAGTGATCTACAGCCTTATAAGCTTGAGATTTTTACACCATCTAAAGGATGGCCATATATCTATATAGCCACTTCATCTTTTACATCCTTAGCGTTAATGTCTTATCTACCTTTCGTTAGTATTAGACTTATTTATAGACATCCCTTTGTAGACAGTTTGTTATGCGTAAATACTGTTGATATTGTCAAACAGAGTGTGGTAATTTAATATTGTTAATAAGCATTGATTACTAGCATTAAATATGGATGTTGGCCCTATTCTTATTATTTGTTAAATGGTAAATTTTAGATGAGTTTTGATTAAGTTAGACTTGTTCATTTAGAAGGCAAAATCGATTTCTATATAAGGAGTGTAGATCAGTGGTTCACACACTTAATGGTTAGTAGGTATTTGATAGTCAAGATTGTTTGTTTCTGTTAAGCGCTCTCTTAAATTTACCTTATGATAATGTTTATAACCTTAGTAGCATGGTAACAGTTCACTCCTTCACACCTTGACATCTCGCTTAATAGTGGGGTTGTTGGCGAAGTTGTGTGTTAGCTTGCGCCTTTTCTTCAGAATGACGTCATATTGTGTCTTGTAGTCTGATTTCTTGGGGATGGATGTAGTCCTCTTGTCAATCACTCGGCTCCTAGCGAATTGGATTCATCTAGAGTCCTTGGCCCAGTTAGGTTATGCTTGCACCAAGGTTATTTATGTGCCTCTCTTCTAAGGACGACATGATTCCTGATGAGGGGATCATGGTGTGCCCTATTGGATAGAGGTGAGTGATAACTTGGCCGGATTATGTGCCTTCCATGTGAATATTGTTGATCGTCACTAGTTGCTTGGGCTCACGGGTTCAACACCTTCCTGCGTTGGGTAGTGCGCTATCGAGGTCCTAGTGAACTGGTCGTCAAGGTCGTTGTGTCGGGGTGGGGATGTTGTCCCTTAGCTTGTAGGCACAGACCTGTTTGTGTCGGGTGGGCAGTCATTTCCTCCTTTTGAATTATGCACATTTCACCCAGTTGCTTGTTGTGCTAGTGAGAAGGGTCGTGGTTGTCAGTTGCTTGATTCGCACGCGTGGCATTCGTCGACAAGCCACGTTGTTTAACTGATGTCGCCTGCCTTCCTTTAAAAAAATATATATATATTTAAGCTTGGTGTTGCGTCACTTATAGTCTTATCGTTGAGGGTTGTTACATATGGTATTAGAGCGGGTTCAACCCTGCAACTTTGGATCGTCAGGCTTTCCACTGCAGTAAACTTTTGAGTTTTAACCTAGCACTGATTAAAAACCTTAACTTGTCCATGTGGTGATCGCATTTAGAGGATTCCTCAGAGGTTCGCAACGTGGTGTCGTGGAAGGAGGTGCGACGCCTCCAGAAGTTCTCGCACCCTCGGAGTCGAACCCCCAAGGGGATGCACAAGTCCTTGGGCTAGATTCACTTGTTGTAAGGGAAGATGATGGTCGGACAAGGCCCTTCCAGGTAATGTTAAGGTCCTTGATTCATCATCGGTACTGAGATGAGGTCAGGGCACCTGTACCCCTAAGGGTCCACCGCGTGCCCTAGCTAGTACTGTTAACATCCACCAATATCTTGAGAGAGTTGAGTTCTCGAGTCCGCAAGTGTCGTTGATGGTCGTTTCGTCAAGGCACTGTTGTAGAACAAGGCGTTGTGCTTCACGCTTCGCGATTACGACCTTCAGCATGAAGGTCCGCATGGTGGTCTTTCAATTGAAGGGGAACGCTCTTTATGGTGGAAGATGCTTCTGCCACTTTTGAACATGGTCGTCGATGACGTGTCATGGGAACTGTTAGAGGAATGGTTCCAGGAGAGGTGCCTTTCTAAGGAATTCGCTGAGTTTCAGCTCAACAAGTTCGTCGCCTTGCGACAAGGCAGTCGCATGGTGCCTGAGTACGAGGCTCATTGGGATCTTCTTCGGTATGCTCCGCACTTTTACCCAGAACCTTAAGTTCAAGAAGTTTGAATTTGGCCTTATTGTTAGAATTCAAATTCTACTTCGGGTACCAAGAGCACTAGACCGAAGAAGGGGTGTTGGACGTGTGGGGAGCCACACTACCAGCGTGACTACCCTGTAGAGAGGACTAGAGCATCTAGATCATCCAGACCCACTACCATGGGAGATTTGGGCAAGGCCCTTTGGATTTATGCATCGGTGAATAACTGACAGAAAAAGCACCAGTCGACTGTGCTCAAGACGTCAGGTACCATCACTGACCAGACCCTTAGTATTTTGATAGATCTTGGTGCTATCGAGAGTTTCCATTTCTTGTGTAGCTCTAAAAAGGATTAAGGTAAAGGAAGTTGAGTAGGATGAGTTTATCCTTATAGAGGTGGCTTCGGGAGCCAAACAAAAGGTTGGAGGAAGGGTTATGGGCTGAACCCTTAACTTGGGAGAGTTTATCACCAAGGCCAACCTTTACATCACGACCTTAGGATATTATGACATCATGATCGATATGGACTAGTTGGAATCGCATGAGGCGATACTCAGCTGTAAGATGAAACGGTTGAGGTTGGTCGATGTTGAGGGGAAAAGACATGTGATTGTAGGATGGAACCAAGGAGTATCCCTAAAATTCATCTCTTCCTTGTAGCTACAGAAGAGAATGCACAAGGGATGTAAGATTTATGTGATCCTTGCATTAAAATAGAAGGCAGTAGCAGAAGGTCTAGAACACCTTCCTATGGTGAGAGAGTTTGTGGATGTTTTTCGAGAGAAGTTACCTGGGATGTCGTCGGAGAGGGAATTGGAGTTTACTATAGACCTAAAACTGAAGACTGAACCGATAGAGAGAATGCCTTATCGGATGTCGACCCCGGAGTTACAGGATTTGAGAATGCAACTGAAAGAATTGTTGGACCTGGGACTTATACGTCCAAGTGTGTCACCGTGGGGTGCACCTGTTATTTTCATATGAAAGAAGGATGGGTCATGGAGGATCTGTATTGACTACCATCAATTAAACAAGGCAACGATCAAGAATTAATATCCATTACCGAGGATAGATGATGTGTTGATCAGATGAAGGGTGTGATGATGTTCTCAAAGATAGATTTGTGATCAGGGTATCACCATTTTTGGATCAAGGAGGATGATGTCCCTAAGACCACCTTAAGACGAGGTTTGGACATTGCGAGTTTATTGTTTTATTGTTTAGACTAACAAACGCCCCAAGGGTATTTATGAGTTGATGAATGGGGTGTTCCACGAGTACTTGGACAAGTTCGTCCAAGTATTCATTAACGATATTTTGATTTACTCTCGGAGGACGGAGGAGCATGACGAGCACTTGTGCTTGGTACTATAGTGTCTGCGAGAGCACAAATTGTATGGGAAGTTGTCCAAATGCTCATTTTATCAATTGAAGATTCACTACTTAGTGCATGTCATCTCTGGTGAAGGCATCATCGTGGATCCAGCAAAGGTCGAGACTATTATGGAATGGTCTGTGCCGACGAATGTCCCAGAAGTGTGTAGCTTCATGGGTTTAGTCGGATACTATTGACGGTTCATCGAGGGATTTTCGAAGATAGAAAATCCGATCACAGAGTTGCAGAAGAAGAACAAGAAGTTTGTTTGGACCGAGAAATGCGCGGAAAATTTTCGGAGGCTCAAAGAGCTATTAACAATAGCAACCATACTAAAAGTCCCTGACATGGACGTTGACTTCTTGTATGCACTGATGCATCCAAGGAAGGCTTAGGCAGAGTCTTGATGCAAGATGGTCGAGTGATCGCTTACATCTCGAGGAAAATGATAAGGCATGAGGAGAACTACCCAACGCACGATTTGGAGTTGTCAGCCATTGTATATGCCTTGAAGGTTAGGATACACTACCTTGTTGGACCAAAATTTGAACTTAAGACGTACCATTATGGACTACAACACATCTTTACGCAAAGTGACCTAAACGCATGACAACGACGTTGGTCGAAATTACTTAGCGAGTACGAATTTGAGATTACTTACATAAAAGGAACATTGAACTGAGTGGCAAATGCATTAAGTCGAATACCACGCATCTTTTCAGTGTTGCCTCTTCAAGCGAATCTACGTGAAAATATTCTAAGTTTACAGCATGACGATGACTGGTACAAAGAGGTTGAGGGTTTTATCAGACAAAACACAATGATGGTACCAATATTTGAAGGATTTACGTTTGACAACGATGGATTATTGAGGTTTAAAAATAGGATTTGCGTACCACCGAACTACGAGTTGAGGAGCTTGATCCTAAGCGAGGCTCATAGAGAAGTATACATGGCTCACCCAGGAGTCACGAAGCTGAGGGTGGACCTTAAACCATTATTCTTCTAGAAGGGAATGAAGGTAAACATAGTCAACTATGTGGCCAAATGTCTAGAAAGTCAGCAGGTAAAAGATGAACATGGACACCCAGCAGGATTACTACAGCCGCACGCTATTCCGAAATTGACATGGGAGGTTATTTCGATGGATTTTATTGTTGGATTTCCACTGATGGCAAGGAGGCATGAATCGAGTGACTCGGCATTTATGGAAGAGTTTTCCATTTAAGAGATTGTTTTGTTTCTCATTTTATTCAACGATTTGTTGTGTGTTTAATTTCCCTTTTTATCGATTGTTGTATATTTACTCTTGTGATCGATTGATTTAGTTGATCTTGAGCCATGGGTTGTTTAAATTTAATTTCGAGAATCATTGTTAGATTGTACCCTTGGAGCCCTGGAAGGCCCATGACTGAAAAAGGAACGTTTGTCTACGTTTGTGCATTGGTCTGCAAATTTTTTTTCAAGCGATAATACCTGGAGGGTGAATGCATTCCTGCGTTGATATTTTGTTTGGTGGCCTGGGATTTTCTCCTAGCTCAATCTAGCATTCAATTTGTTGGTTTTCTGGGCGTTTTTACCCATCCTTGGATGCTACACAACCCCTTCTTACTACAATTGTTTTATCTGCAAGTTATTGTGTTGATGGCGGATTTACCCTGCGGGTCACTCACACTTGACTGCATTTTATTAAATTCGTGATAGTTAAGGGTCTGACAACATAAATTCTAGCAATCTGGTAGCAGCATTTTCTCTTAGCCCTTGCTTTCACATTTACACAGAGTTGCATTCGTTTTACTCTACCTTTCCCCTCCATTGTATATTGTTGTATTGCTTCTATATGTCGAGTTCATAAGCTGGATTAGACAGCGTTATATGGTATAGATTCTTTTAGATAATTGGCAGTGAGATTATTATAAGGCTGTCCATATTTGATGGACTGGCAGTGTTGAATGTATCTCATAACCAAGTTCGATAATTTTATGATTCAAGATATCCAAACATCGTGATGTTGACCACCGCTTTTGAGTGATCTTGACCCCGTTTTTACTTGCAAAATTGTGATTGTGCCTGATTACCTGTTGACAATGTTCTGGGGATTTATAGAATTTGATAGCGTTCCTTCTGAGTTTTCTAATTCACACTTATATGCGTGGCTTATTACACCGACCTTACCCAGCGATTTTAGTTTTTGGGACAGTACGCTCACCAGTGATTTTACTGGTGGATACCTGCGTTTTTTTTGGCAGTGCTCCCCCCCCCCACGATTTATGGACAGCGTTTTTATTTAACACTCAGACCATAAAATTTATTCCAGCAAACTTCTTTACTTATGACATCAATTTTACACCACATGGATGGGCAACAAATGTATTGTTACTCGTTATTTATTGTTGTCAGTAAAACGATATCCTTCTTTCTTTTAATTTTCAGCTTTGTCCTTTTTCAGCTTTCCTGTAAAGCTTAGGCTGGGCATTGGTGACTGTAGTCAGCAACTTATGATTATTAATAGACAACGATTGCTTTTGCCAACCTACATTGAATGGAAGACAACATTACCTCTGTTGAATAGAAGGCGAATTCATTAGACATGTTATTTAGTTTCCCGAGGATTATTCAAGCCTTCTCTTTAGAGACCTACAACATACTTGAACTTTTACGGTGATCTACATGCTTATAAGCTTGAGATTTTTACACCATCTAAAGGATGGCCATATATAGAGACATCCACCTCATCTTTTACATCCTTAGCATTAATGTCTTATCTACCTTTCGTTAGTATTAGACTTATTTATAGACATCCCTTTGTAGATAGCTTGGTATGCGTAAATGCTATTGATATTGTCACACGGAGTGTCGTAATTTAATATTGTTAATAAGCATTGATTACTAGCATTAAATATGGGTGTTGGTCATATTCTTATTATTTGTTAAATGGTAAATTTTAGATGAGTTTTGATTAAGTTAGACTTGTTCATTTAGAAGGCAAAATCGATTTTTATATAAGGAGCGTAGATTAGTAGTTCGCACACTTAACGGTCGATAGGTATTTGATAGTCAAGCTTGTTTTTTTTTGTTAAGAACTCACTTAAATTTTCCTTATGATAACGTTTATGACCTTAGTAGCATGGTAACAGTTCACTCCTTCACACCTTGACATCTCGCTTAATGGTGGGGTTGTTGGCGAAGTCGTGCATTAGCTTGCGCCTTTTCTTCGAAATGACATCATCTTGCGTCTTGTGGTCCGATTTCTTGGGGGTGGGTGTAGTCCTCTTGTCATTCACTCGGATCCTAGCGATTTGGATTCATCTAAAGTCCTTGGCCCAGTTAGGTTATGCTTGTGCCAGGCTTATTGCCGCGCCTCTCTTCTGGGGACGACATGATTCCTGATGAGGGGATCATGGCGCACCCTATTGGATAGAGGCGAGTGATAACTTGGCCGGAGTATGTTCCTTCCATGTGATTATTGTTGATCGTCGTTAGTTTCTTGGGCGCACGGGTTGAACGCCTTCCTGCATTGGGTAGCACACTATCAAGGTCCTAGTCAACTAGTCGTCGAGGATGTTGTGTCAGGGTGGGGATGTTGTCCCTTAGCTTGTAGGCATGAACCTGTTTGTGTCAGGTGAGCATTCGTTTCCTCCTTTTGATTTACACATGTTTCACCCAGTTGCTCGTTGTGCTAGTGAGAAGGGTTGCAGTTGTCGGTTGCCTGATCCGTACGCGCGGCATTCGTTGACAAGCCACGTTGTTTAACTGATGTCATTTGCCCTCCTATATATATATATATATATATATAAGCTTGGTGTTGCGTCACTTGTAGTCTTATCGTTGAGGGTTGTTACAATATATATATTTGTGTGTGTGTGTGTTCTTTAATAAATCCCTATATGTTTTCTCTAATAAATCCCCTCAACACCACCCCTATATATATATATATATCCCTATATATTTTCTCTAATAAATCTCCTCACCCCACCCTCATATATGAGGTTCTCACATTAATTTTTTTTTAAATAAAATATTAAAAAAAAAACCTCTAACTATTATATTTATAATTTAACATTATAATTTTTTATTAATAATTATTAACAAAATAAAAAATTCAAAATCAAATATTACAAAAGAGTGAAAAACAAACTTACTTCCTATTTAATAATTATTATATTTATAAATCAACGTTATATTTTATATTAATAAAGTAAAAATTCAAAATCTACTTACCTCCTATTTAATAGTTATTATATTTATAAATAAACATTATATTTTTCTACTAATAAATATAAATAAAATCAACAAATCAAAATTAAATATCACACTTAATACGAAAAACACTAAAACACAAACTTAGTTCCTATTTAATCATGATAATCATGAAAAGAGACAACAAATTACTAAATCATGAAAAGAGACAACAAATTACATGTTTAAAATAAAACCATCCATATATATATATATATTCAAAAATATATACTTAAATAAAAAGTTATTATTCATATAAATAATTTTGAAATCATAACTTTCATCAACTCTACATCATGAGTGAAAAACTATGATATTCATTTAATTATTTTTTTAATAAATAAAATTATTTAATCCAATCTATTTCTACTCCTATAATTAAACATAAATAAAATTTAAAATATCAAATTTTAAAATGATGATATAATCATTAATACAAAATTTAAAATATCAAATTTTAAAGTGTTGATATAATTATTAATACAAAATTTTAAAATAATGATATAATCATTAATACATTGATTCAAGTTACTAAAAGTTATGATATTCATTAAAAATAATATTTATAAATATAATTATTTTATCAAAATTATTATTTATAATTGAATATAAGAATTTCCTTAAATATATAATATAAAATTTGAAATATCAAATCATAAAAATCATTAATCTCAAAAATTAATTCAACTAATATTGATTTGTTTTGATATTCATATTGATTTGTTTTGATATTTATATTTATATTTATATTTATATTTATATTTATATGTAAATTTTAAAACTAAGGTAAACACATCTTAATTTTAGATTTATTAAGTGTTAAGAAAGATCAAATCTTTTAAGATGTAAATTTTTCTTCTCACTTTTTTTTAATCTAAAAAGGATTTTCATTTGAAAAGTCTTAATCTCTAACTAAGATAGATCTTATATATAGCTAAGATATATATGTATAACATGAAATGAACTACACATCTCCTCATACTTAACAACACACTACTAGAATGTTTTAACCATAATAATTGTTTTACTTTCAATTCCTTCATATATATATATATATATATATAAGGTTGAAATATTTTATTATTGACATATATTGAAATATTTTTTTAAATACCACATGTCGGCTCCATGTTAAGCACTGAAGGAATTACACATCTCCCTCGTATTGGAATGTAGAAGCACCTATCCATGAAATATGTTTATATCCAAAACGGGGATAGAAACATTCCCTCTAATTATAGGGCCATTATGATTAGCCTCATTTTAGCCAAGCTTTATGGAATTCTTTTGGAAAAGAAGATTAGATTTTGGCTAGAAATTCACGGTAAAAGAGCTAAAGGCCAGGTTGGGTTTAGGAGATATCATTCAGTTGTGGACTATCTTGCTATCTTTAGGATCATTGTAGAGGAGTTCCACAATACTTAAACCAATCTTTTTTGTTGTTTTGTTGACTTTAGAAAAGATTTTGACATGGTTCCTAGAAAAACCTTTGGAATAGGTTAGAAGAGATAAGAGTGCCTCTCGAGGGCTGCTGCAATAAGGATGTATGATAATGTTATTGCTAAGTTTAAAAATACTGAGGGATGGTCAAAAGAGATTAACTGCAATATCAGAGTCAAACAAGGAATTCCCTTGTCCCCTACCCTTTTTGGCATATACATTGACAAGTTAAAAGATTGCTTAGAAAAAGCAGGATGTGTCGGCCCTACTCTCACTGGTATAGTCGTAAATCTTATTCTTTATGACGATGATATCATTCTTATGGCAAGGAGTCCCCATGATATTGAAAACCAACTAAGAATCCTCAAGGATTTTTGCTCCCATATGGGTATGATTGTTAATACTGATAAGAATAAGGTCATGCTTATTAAATCCAATAAGATCCCTTATGATACCTTTGTTTATGAAAACAACAACTTGGAGGAAGTGAATTCATACAAATATCTTGGAATTGATATTCACCACAAGCTCAATTGGAATTATAGCATTGAGAAAAGGATTATTGGGGTATGGAAAGCTTATTCCGGGATTGAAAACAATTGTAAATCAACTAATCTTTGGAGTTGGGATAAGAAGAAACACCTCTTTGAGACTCTTGTTACACCTGTTATTCTTTATGGATGTGCAGTCTGGGGCTATAGTATCTCTCGTGAATCTTGGAGAAAGATAGAGCAAATACAAAAGAATTTTATAACCTATAATCTCAAAATTAAAGGAAATACCCCCTATCCCATCCTCCTATTAGAAACAAGTCTCTCCCCCATTGAGAGCATGGCTATGACTAGATACCTAATGTATAAGAACAAGTTAAACAACATAGAATACAAGAGGCTTCCTAAAATTGCTTCAAAATCGAGTCATAACCACCATCGACTCAAGCAAGGATGGCATAAAGATACTCGGTCTTGGCTAAACTATTGGAGAATCATGGAAGACACCATTTTGCAGAATAAAGATACCCAAAAAAAATGTCAAATCAAAATTTATGGAGAAAATGTGGTGTGATAAAGAGTTAGAGGAAAAAAAAATTAAGGTATTATAAGGATGTAATCAACCCTAATCTAGAAGATCAAAATTCTCTATCTGTTTTGTCAAGTGTAAAGAAAAAAATAAGCATTGCTAAGATAAGAACAAATTCTCACGAGCTCCATAGTGAAACTAGGCGTTGGTCAATTCCTAAAAAGCCATGGGATGAAAGAGTGTGTCACCTTTGTGACACTAGAAGGTTGAATATGAAAAGCAGTTTCTCGTAGATTGTCCAACCTATATCCATATTTGATCTCATTTTCAAAATATCTGTCACACTACCAACCTTCTCAACAAAATTATGGTGATCTTGGAAAGATTATCTTAATTTTTTTCGAGCATAGAAACAAAATTCTAAAGAATCGCAAGTAATCACTTACCCTCTTAAGGTCTGATAGACCAATTTGGTCTTAGTGGACATTAATAATCATCATCATCATCATCATTATATATATATATATATATATATATATATATATATATATATATATATATATATATATATATATATATATATATATATAAACATTATACTTAAGGTGAACTTTGAAATATTTTGTTGATGGTAGATAATGAAATAATTGTTTAAAGTTATTATTTTTTTTTAAATGTCACATGTCAACTCCATATTGATCACAAAAGGAATTACGCATCTCCCTTATACTATATTATAGAAAGAATCTCTCTCAGGCTGCATTCAAATCTTTTCATGTTGGCCAAGGCTACAATGTTGTATTAAGAGAAACTAAATGTATTCTACATCTCATTATTAAAGAGGTTGTAACATCCATTCCATATATGTAATGGTGAAGTGACACACAAAAAAAAATATAAAACATGAAATTGGCATGTTAATTTAGTTTTCCAAACCATTGCCATATATATCTTATTGAATATAGTCGACACTTCAAAAAGATGTAACAATTAAATTATGCAAGGAAAAATGACTCTTATTAGATCACAATGATCACGAAGCAAGGACATACAACCTTCAAGAAATGTGATGAGATAATTTGAAATGTTTATTGTGCATGAATTGAAATGATGTAAATTGGGCATATGTTGTTTTAAAAAGTGTGGGGTGCATGATTGTACCCAACTCCTCATAGTCTTGGTCCAAGCTGGAAATGCTAATCATAGGCAAGTTGTTATCCTCGAGTTTTTGTGAATGGTCCAAGTTAAAAAGCCCAATCATAGGCACATTGTTATCTTGATTTTATAAGTGGTCCAAGTTGGAAATCCTAATCATAAGCATGTTGCTATCCTTGAGTTTTTGTAAGCCTTGTTATTATTTTTCAGACACATTTATTGTACCGTAGTAATGCATAATCATGAAGTCAAGTCAAGTGAATCAATTTCATGCATAGAGAGGATATGATATCAAATTGTGGAATAAACCACTATGGTAAATATATTAATCTTAAAGTTTTTTTAGACCAACTTATAAGTAAGAGGTCCAAACCTAACGTGTACGTGAAAATAAAGAAGAAAAAAGTTTTGAGATGATGCCCATGACGAAGAAAACCCAAATCAAATTGTAGTTTTGATACCAACAAGGAAAATCCACTTGTTACAAAGGTGAAGAGAAGAAACATAAAAGAAGCCTCAATCGAAAATGAGGAAGATATTACTGAGAGTGTTCTTTCTATTTACTTAAATTTGGGAAGGTCAAATTTGTAATTTGTAAAAATATGTTAGATAGTGTACGCATTTCTCAATTAAAGAGAAGTATGAGAAATAATCGAAAAATAGATCTATTTACAATATGGGTATACCTATAATGCTGAAAAGAGAAGTATGAGAAATAATTGAAAAATAGATCTCTTTAAGATGTGGGTATACCTAAGATAAAACTAAAATTGATAATGATAAGGTTACTAGCTAAATGAAAATAAGATTAAGATTATTGCGTGTTCTTGCAAAATATCAAATTATCGTTAAGTGTTTGAATTTGTACCTCAATCACTTTTGTGGTTGTGTTTTGTTTGGCATAGCTTAAAACATACAAGTAAAAGTTCTACTCAAGTGGGTGGGATTGCTATAAGTATATTCATGTAATATCTTCAAGGATCTTGGCCATTCCGCCAAACTGCACATGTCGGTTCATTCGTTCAGGGCTCGCGGCCACATTTTATCATACATGTGTTCATCTTATATGTTGTCACCCAAAATAAAATAAAACAAGAAAGCTACCGGTTTTTTATATTATTAAAAAATGATTACTAATAGATACATCAAGTGAGTTGTTAATTACTTTTCATTTAAATATATGTTTGATGTTATAAGTATCTTGATAGACATACATCTATTAGAAAAGGTTAGATTTAATGTTTTTAATCATAGCTAAATTTTTTAATTTTTAATGAATGGACACCATTTCACATTTCATATGTTCTCAATATTTTTTATGCCTATTTTATTTAGTGATTCATGGATGATTTTAGGGGTTAAATTTCGTTCATGGGCTAATTTTTCATGGTTTTTTCAAAAATGAGATTTTCTATTTTAAAAATGATTCGCCCAAATTCTATATGATAAAATTATTTTACCTTAAAAATCGCCAATATTTTATAAAAACTATATAAAATCCTTAGAAATTTGAATATTTTTACAAAAATATCGCCAATCATTTATAGTTGGCATATGAAGGATTAGTAAGATTAGCCAAGGTTTCTACATTTTAAAATAAATTTCCATCCTTAAAATCATCCTAGTCATTTACTTTTTTATTCTAATAATTTTTTATTTTTTTTTACTCTAATAAATTATTTACTTATGCTTCCACTTCTACTTTATTTACTTATATTGGCTTATTTATGATTTTGTGTAGTTTATGACCATAAACGAATCAACTTGAATGATACATTACCACTCGATGTTCTCCAATCCAAACCTGACGATGTCGATTGCGAATGCAACCATGATGATCTAGACACAAAGGACATATTAAAAAACCGTTAATTTTTAATCATAAGTTGGTGTATTTCCTGTTTTGTCGGGATTGGATACTCGGGAATAGCTATTTTTCTTTTATATTTTGTGAAATTGATATTGATATTACTTACATTATTAGTAAATCCACGAACCAGGTTACGAGGCATCCTTAGTGCACTCCTGGGTGTGAATACCTGCATTAGTATAATTTAATTTCACACTCTCTTTTTTTCCAGTCAAAGAAATTTCCCTTTTATATTAGATATATAAAAATAAACATTTTTGTTCATTACAAAAAATCTGATCCTTAATGGCTTGATAAACATCAAAAAGAAATGTCCACCAGCAAGCTTGCAGGAATGCTTAAAAAATCAAAAAGTCATAGAATGTCCCGACACATGGTCCAAAGAAAAAAACTGAGAAGATTGCATGCAGCTCGGAAAGGAGGACCAAGATCAGAAGGAGGTTCAAAATACATTAATGGTTTTTGTTATGCCGGGATTGTTGTCCACCCATGATGTATAAAGGATCAATCTGACATGAAGAAAGTCCTGGAGCACATTTTTTGAGAGAGTGTATGCATCTTTGTTAAAGTCCATGCATGTATGGTGGAAAGATAAGCTATGAAAATGACAACGAAGCTCCTGAATCCTGGCCTTCAATCCCTCCAACGCTACAGAATGAAGACTACCCTTGACATTACATCAGTTTATCACCATCTTTGAATCCCTGAAGATAGCAAGAGTTTGGAGACTTAGAAACTTTGCCAAATGTAGTGTGGTCCATACACCCAGCAACTCCGCTCAATTGTTTGTGTCGCTTCCTAAGTTAAAAGTCCACTTTATAAAATGGTTATGAGCAATAGAAACAATTCCACATGCCCCACTGTTTTTTCCGTCCCCAGCAGTCGCTCCGTCAAACCAACACATTTGGTTTTGAAGTGGAGGTCGAAATCTGTTCTTTTTTATAGGAGGTGGCACCTGAAGTTTATTTTCGGCATTGAAAAAACGCATCACCTTTGATGCTAGTACCAAAGGGAAAGTCGATCCATGTTCGAAAAGTAGGTTGTTCTGTTCAAGTCAAGTGCACCAGCAAACCACCGCTAGCAAGCTGATGGAGGAATGGTGTTGTTCATCAAAAAGAGATAGGCATTCATCAACCAAATCACCTTGCCATGTCAGCTGTGTCTTCATCATTCCTTCCAAATGAGTCCAGATTTTCCTAGTAAAAGGGCATGTGATAAATAAATATTGGTTGGTTTCCTGATTGCATCTACATAGAATGCAAAAGCTTGGACCTTCCCATCCTCGCCTTGACAATACATCCCAAGTCAATATTTTCTTTTTTAGTAACAGCCAAAAGAATAGCTTGATTTTTAGTGTCAATTTCCAAGACCAAAGCTTGAAGGTCCAATCCTGAATCGTTGGTGGCCATAGAACAACTGCCAGTGCCTTATAGAGGTTTTTCTCCATTGGGGAACATGTACCGTCGTCGCCCTCCCAGCATAACTCATCTTCAAATGGTGTAATGTGGATTCCTGCACTGTCTATAGCTTGTCTGAAAAGTTCCCATTCCGTAGCATGATCTCCTCTTAGAGCCAACTCCGTCGCATATTTCCAGTAGTTTTTTAAAGGAGAGTTCATGAGAGTATTCCTTACTTGTGATAATAAAATGATCCCCCTGTGTTTTAGGACAGATAGAAGGCCCGGTGTTAAAATAGATCGCTTACCAAGTCCCAATAAATGGTCTTTTCCTACCTGTATAGAGGTCTTGTTGCCCACCTTCCAGCAAAGCCATTGATCTAGAAGTGGCTTGGCTTTTTGTAGATTTTTCCATCGAGGGGATGAAGGCTTTGAACAACTATTCTCCAATCTGAACCAATTTGAAACCAGTAAGAATGGAAAGTATTTGTCTTTAAGGATTTTTTGCGAGATCCCATCCGTCGATAGACCCCTCCAGAGCATTTTTTCCAACAAAATTTGCTAGATGATTTATCCCCCAACCGCCTGCTGATGTGGGCTTTGAAATACTTTCCCAGTTGATAAGATGAGGATGACATTTTTCTTTACTGCTCGACCAGAGGAAGGAGAAGATGATTTGTCTAAGTTTCCCCATAACAGAAATCAGTATAGCTGACAATGACATCCAATAGACTGATAAACCCATCAAAATCGCTTTAATCAAGATTAGTGGGCCTCCGAGGGTAAGCCATTGATTGCACCAGTGGTCCACTCTTTTTTCAAACTTTCGAATTAACCATGACCAGTCCTCGGCTAAGTAGTGATTCGGTTTTTAAAAAAAAACCAGGTACTTGAACCCTGTCTCAAATGGTTTGAAGTGATAGGGAAACAAGGCTTTGAATGGTAATAAATCTGAATCAGCCAAGCCCGCCGTAAGGAATAAATATTTTTCTGTGTTAATCTGAAGCCCTGTTTCTCTTTGAAAAATGTTTAGACAGTGCACTATCACAACCCATTCATCTATAATAGCTCTTGACATAATCAATATGTCATCTACAAAGAGTAGATGGAGGATCTTAATGATTCTCGATATTGTTATCCCTGTCAAGATACGAGCAGATTTCTCCCTTTTGATGAGAAGACTTATACTTTCCATTACCAAGATAAAAAGGAGGGGTGATAGAGGGCACCCCTGACGAAGGCCCTTATCCCTGTTGAAGAAAGCAGACGGTTCGCCATTAATTAAAACTGCATAAGAATCCAATAAGACACAACTCATAATCCATCTAATAGTAGCCAGGTTGAAACCCACCCTGTGAAGTATCAAATTCAAAAAATCCCAATTTATGAGATCATAAGATTTCATTAGATCAAGCTTTAGAATCAAATCCTGTTGTTTCTTGTGTTTGATACTATGGAGGCTTTCCTGTGCAGTCCCCACTGCGTCTAGGATCTGCCTTCCATGGATAAATCCCAACTGTTCTTCTGCCAATCCTTTTGATAAAATGGGTCTCAATCTATTTTCCAGTAGTTTTGCTATGATTTTATAACAAAGTTTACAAAGGGAGATCGGGAGAAAGTCACCAAAAGATAAGGGCTTGATAGATTTTGGAATAAGAACTAAGAAGGTAGTGTTTAAGGATTTGATCACCTCACCTGATCTTCTCGATTCTTCCACCATGCCAAGAAGATCCTCACCCACCAAGTCAAAAAAATAGAGGAAAAATTCTATTGTCTAGCCATCTGGGCCTAGACTTTTATCTCTAGCAAAGGCCTTTAAGATCTTCTTAAGGTCTTCCAGCTTCCGTGGTTGATCCATCGATTGTGCTTCCACCTCTGTAACCATCGAAGGATATAGATTAGTGACTGAGGTCTGATCTTCGTTTAGGATGCCTGCTGTCGTGCCCAACTGTTTGAAATATTCCACTTCTCCCTCCTTTAAATCTTGTTGACCAGTTAGTTTTAACCCCGACACTGAATGCAGATCCCAAATCTGTTTATGCTTTTTCTGATCATTTGTGAAATGATGAAAAAACTTGGTATTGCGGTCCCCTGATTTTAGCCAGATCGCTCGGCTTTTTTGACGCCAAGTATCTTTTTCCTCCTTTAGTAGATCTGTCCTTTCCTTTTCCTTAGTTTTTATCATGTCTGAAATCATTGTGTTTTGACAATCCGATGTAATAGTGAGATACAAAAACTGTAGCTCCTCCTCTAAGGCATCCAGTTTATGAGATAACAGGTTTTTAAGGTTTTTGCTCCATTTATTGATTTCTAATTTTAGACATTTTAATTTCCAGACTAAGCGTCTTTGAAGTCCTGGCTCCTGAAGAAACTTTGTATATTTCCAAATATCCCCAATGATTCGAGAAAATTCAGCCTCCTTTAGCCACCCTGGATTGAATTTGAAGGGAAAATTTTTCCACTGAAAATCACCTTCAAGTTGAAGGAGGATGGGAGCATGATTCGACAGATATGGCATAGCCACCCAAGCATGATATCTTTTCAAATTTCCCATCAATCCTGCAGAGGAGAAATGTCTATCTAAACGTTTGAAAATACAATCCGACCCTATTATGTTGTTTCACCATGTTGGACCAATGATCTGTGGTTTTATATCCAATAAGCCCACCTCTGTGAAGAATTATTTTAAGAAGGGCACTAAAGGATCAATAGTCATAGAAGAACCCCAAATCTCACCTTTCGCCAAGGTAAATTTGAAGTCGCCAGCCATAATTAAATTTTCCTGAGATAAAATATCCCTTTCTTTTATCTTTTGCCAGAAATTCCTCTGGTCTGTGCATGGCCCATAGACGTTTAGAAAATTTAAACGTGTTTTTAATTCGTGGTTGTAACCTGTTAACAAGATCCCACTACAGCATATAAAAGGTTTCAATACAATTTTTTCGGGATTCCAGGCAACTAGAAGGCCTCCCGATCTACCAAGGGAACTGACAGCCGTCGAATGCCACTCGAGCTTTAGAATTGATAAGAAGGAGCAATATTTAACCTCATCTACAAGTGTCTTGTAGAAAAATAATCTCTGGTTGATGAAGAGAAAATAGACGATGGACTGAGGCAAGTTTTTGGGAGCCGCCTACTCCCCTTATGTTTAGGGACAACAGAATCATTTCTTAAGGTGTGCTAGGGATTTAATGCCTCTAAGCACCCCATGTTTGGAATCAGAAGAAGTGTTTGATACCTACTCCTTAATACATACCTTTGCCCATTTTAGAGCACTTCAAGTTTTTATCGGTAATAGTTCACAGCCCAAACCTTTGGACCAAACAAAGCTCCTATCGCCTCCAGTAGGGTGTTTTGTCAATGAACAGGGAAGAGAACAAGAGGCCTCTGGAAGAGCAGCCTTTATAACTTCTTTTCCTTTGAAAGTAATCAAAGCTTGTGGTTCTGGAATCTTGTGTAATGAAGGAATCAGTGTTTCCATGACCTCATTGATGCTCCCAATGCCCCTTGTCATCTCACAAAAACTGGAAGGATGAAAGGTGTTTTGTAGAGAGTGCAAAGGAGACTCATTAGTCAAAAAATGATGTAATATAGGTGAATCCTTCAGTCGAGAACCCTGACCAGGATCCTTCTCTAAGGAAACATGTTTAGAGAGGTCCATCACTCGAGCCATTTCAAAAGAAAAAAGGGGAGGTCTCTTATCAATAGGAGAGCCCAAAGGCACCAAATCCTGGGCTGGGGGAGGGATAGGCTCAAATGAAAATGGAGTGGAAGAGGACTATGAAAGGGCTCCCCCCTGGAATAAAAGGTTTTCCCTATGTCAAGTTCTGGAAATATCCCTTCTCTGAGGAGTCTACACAGGTAACTCCTTCATCTACAGATGGTAGAGGAAGGTTGTTCCAACCTGGAGAGTGGTCCAGAGTAGCACGTTCCCACGAGGATAGGGAGAAATAAAGGGAAGGGCATAGTGATTTGAGCTTACCGGTGAGGTTGTTATTAGTAGGCTTGTCAGAATCAGAACCTTGATGATGGGCATCCCAAACACTCAAAGTAACTTCCGGGGGGTCAGTGCTAGCAGGTTTCCTCATCAGAGAGGAGTCTAAAGATGATGATTCAATGGGAAGAAATCCAAGACAATCCCGTATGAGATGAGTCGTTTGTCGACATACAATGCATATGAATGGCACACCCAGATAATCAAGGTTCTGTGATCGAATCAACCCCCTCCATTCCAATTCGACCATTTCCAGAAGACCCTCATGTATGTTTATTTCCACCAGAACCTTGCATAAACGTTTTTCTCTAGCTTGTAAGGCCTTCTCGTCCACCGCTAGAAAACGCCCCAATCCATTGGCAATCTCAGTTAGTGCCTTCTTGTTCCACCATTGAAGTGGTAACTCGGGTAGTAAGACCCAAAGATGACGACACTGAAAATACTCCTTTGTTGGGTCAAATGAGACTCGCCAACGTTTCAACATGATACTGCCTCCATCCACCAGCCAGCTGGAATCTAGAATAAGAGAAGCAACCTCCGGTGTGTGAAACTGGAAGCCAAACCATCCCTGTGTGAGATAAAAAATCTCGGGAGAGTAACCTAGAAGGGGCTTCCAAGTTTCATCAACCCAATGGGATAATGGGACCTTCACCAGCTTCCGATAAGAAAATCTTCCTACAAGAGTAGAGCAGGCCATTGAACAGGCTTCCTCAAGCCCAATGTTGGATCCTAAGATGAACCAACACTTTTTTTTATTAGGCTTCCAAGGTTTGAAAGAATGGGGTCCTGGTATGAGGTCGTGAATAGGAAGTAGAGAGGCCTGGGGGATAGTGGCAGAGTGAGAGATGTTCCTCTTATGTACAGAAGCAGGAGGAAAAGGGGGCTTTTCAAAGTATCCATTAACCTGAGTTTTTAGAGAAGGCTCATGAAACTCATGATCCGACAAGGGAATGGTAGGTAAACCATCAGATAGGTGGGGCCTTGTAAGAGGTGGAAGACATTATGAAGCCTCGGTTAGCAGACTCGCTTGTGTCCAAAAAGCCTCATCCACAGAGCTAAGTAAGGCATTTACTTTAGCCTCCGTCATTTTAAAAATAAAGACAGTCCATACACCCTCCAAATCTAGAAAGCTTCAGGGACCTTTCTGAACTAGAATACAAGGTTTATACTAACTGCATAAACACAACACAGAAACAAGAACTAGACTAAAAAGAGAGTCCAAACTACTAAAGAGCGAAGAAGAGACTGTGAAACTGTAACGCCAATCCGACATGCACTGTGTCAAACAGTAGTGAACCATCCTTCATAGAAGAAACCATACCACCATTATTGTTCAACGATGTCGTCCTGCCCTCCATTTTCAAAAGTTTTCTTCCTTTGAAACACCTTTTCACTTACCAAAGAATTTTACGTGTGTTATACCAACCATACATAACAACCATCTACCCATGTCTTAGTTTGTCATGCATGACTATTAATGATGAACTCACATCAAATCTTTGTTTGAAGTGTGGAAATACATATAATTTGATAATAGTGTCACACCCGACACCCACTCCTGGGTGTGGATACCTACATTAGTATAATTTAATTTCTCACTCACATCAAATCTTTGTTTGAAGTTTGGAAATACATATAATTTGATAATAGTGTCACACCCGACACCCATGCAAAACCAAGATAGTTTTCACATTGCTCTACAAAATCTTGAATAATATAAATTTTCTATTTTTTTTAAGGGTGCTTATCAATTCTCAAATCTTAACCCTAATATTTCTCTAACCTTACTCATAATCTAGAACCCTAATCTTTCCTATTTACATCCTAATCTTTCATATTTATATCATGGAAGGGGACAACACTAGAAGAGTTCACCCTGGCCCTCTAGGGTTTTCTTCACAATCTTGAATTCGAGTGGGGTTCGATTGGAAGGACCAAGGTAGAAAAGAAAAAATCGGGGCAAGTTCAAAACATCTATTCCTTTATATGAAACAAAGAAATAATTATGTGTAAACTCTGCACAAATACTAAACCTGATTGTGCATATTTAATTTCGGAATCTGAATTAGATGAGAGTGTTTTTTATGACGAAAATTCCATCACATAAAACATTTCTTCTTAATTCAATGTGAAATTTGGCACACCTACAAGAAAGGAATGTAACGAGAACCCTCATATTAACCTTAAATATAGTTGTTTGAAAAAATAAATTAAAATCAAACATGAGTTCGTCCCTTTTATTTTGGTCTCATGTTAAGCTTGGAAGTATATTATTGTAAGAAGAAGTTGTAAGTATATTATTGTAAGAAGAAGGTGCATTTATGCTTAAATATTAAAATATTGTATCTTTATTTCAAATTTTTTAATAAAGAATACAAATATCAATATAATATAAAGTTCATCTTTGCTTAAAGGACTTAAACACCAAATCAAATATTCTATCATATAAGAACAGGTTCTCATTGTTAGATTTTGGCCACTCAAAAGTAGAGGCCGCAGCCCTAGAAGACATCAAGTTGGTTTATATTGAGTTCAAGAAGCACGATCCCCAGAATATCGTGGAAACCCACCTGGATCTATACAATCTAAATAAATATGTACACGAAGTTTCCCCACAGTATGAAATATTCTGGGGGATCAGGTCGTACCAGGAAGTGTTGAGTAGAGTCTGAACTATAGCTCCAGTTCAATTAGCCAGTTTCTACAATTTCCAAAGGCACAGAAGGAATATTTTGCCTAAGGTCTTACAGGGAGAACCCCAGACACCTCCATCTACACAGGAAGTTGCAGCCCAGGGTTTGGAGAGAGGGAGTTCCAACAAATAGGATACTCAGAAGGACCCAAAGAAAACTGAAGTTTTGACACAGAAGGTGGATACTGCATTATCAAATCCACCAGGTAATCAAGCAAAGGCTCAATTTGAAACTTGGATAAAAAAGGGACAGGATACCTCACAGTCCACACCAATTAAACCGATTACCAACACAACAGGACAATAACCGTCCACAAAGATAGGTAGTCTTCTTATGTCATTAACGCCTTTACAGTCAAGTCGGGGAAATCAAAATGCCAAGGTCTTATTTATAGAAGACCTTACTCCAATTTCAGCTGAAGAAATTCCTCCTTCCGACTTCTTTTTCAGCAAGAAGAGGAGGGCTATAGTTAAAAGAGAAATGCATCAAAAGGATGGTGCAACAGTAAAACAGCAGAGGACGTTGTATGACGGACAGGGCCTAGATGATACATATTTCACTAGGGAGATGGTGGGCTCGTTGGGTGTCTTTTACACGGCCAATCAATGTTCGGTAGAAAATTTTACACGGAAAATCAATGTTCGGTGTCTTTTCCATGGTAAGACAATTGCAAGACCAGATGATAACCATGGAAAAAGAGGTGAGAAATCAGATGAATAAAGATCTTGAATAGGTCAGGGTCGGTGACAGACAACAAATTCAATAGCTCAAAACCAACCTTGATGAGTTATATCAGAATTCACAGGCCAATAGAGAATTAGCCACTCAACAGGAAGATTTGATCAAAAAAATTCAGGCCAAGATAGATTTAGTGGAAGTTACAGCAGTGGAGATGGCAGCTTTCCAAGATCAGGCACTGAAGGTGCACGAAAAGATGGAATTATCCCAACAAGATCTTTTTACGAAAGTGGAAGTTGTTCAAAGTTGTTATCGAGTGGCATACCTTTATTTAAATAACGTTTACACTAAGGAGAGGGAAGCCTTGGCAACTTGGGCCAAGTTTCAAAAGGTTGTCTTACTAAAACCGAAAGATGATGTACAAGAGGTTCCTCGATTGTCTCTTTCTGAGCAAACCTGAGGCGACATAATCCTGAAGGACTAGGAGACAAATCTGGCTGAAAGAAAAAGATTAGCCAGGGAAGTAAATAAATCTTATGAAGAAGCATTGTCTTCACTCGACAAAGGGTTACTTGACATTAAAAGAGATAGTATCTCCGAGGCCCTGGGGCAGATTGACATAGAGAAAAATCAACATAATTCTAAGACAAACATAGAAGAAGCCTGGACAACCATCTAGCAATTGAAACAAATCGATCTTATCCAAATAATCAAATGGATAGTAGATCCCAGTTTGCAGCTACAATCCACGTCTTTGGGGGTGAAGAAGATACAATATAGGTTGCCTCATATAGAAAAGAAGTTGTATATTTTTGAAGAAAATGAAGCAATAGAACCTTCTCAGTTGGTAGTACAGGTAGTAAGCAAATGCGTCCAGTTTGTCGAATATGGGAGGGCTAACATAGCTAGAAACAAGTGACACACTTTGTACATATTACTCATACTGGTCATGATTAGATGCCAGTTGTTTCCAAGTTGAAGGATGAGGAGAAGAAGCGTCCCTGCCGGCAGGTGAAGAGACAGAGGAGATGTTGATTGGGACCTTTCAGTTTTGCATGTTGTAATATGTAATTCTTTTTTATGAGAAGTCCAACTGTTTTGGGTTGAGACCATTTTGTATAAACACATAAATCAAAGACTTATTTCAGGCTGCTTCTTGCCAATTGTAATAGAGAAAACTCTCCTTATAGAGTATTAATACAAGTGCAGACAGAGATTCCAAGTTTTGTTAAAATATGGGTTATGTATCTCTTTGTCTTCCATTGCTTATTTTCTTTATGTATTCCTGAATAAATGTTGATTCCAATTTAGTACTACAACTACTGAAATCTTGACGTATCGGTAATTTATTGAGTAAGTAGCTTTTCCTCTATATTTATTGTGAGTAATACAAGACCTGCTTGTTGTGTGGATAAATGTATTTTTATGTTGTATTCAAGGTTATACAAATCTAGTTTCTTCTACTGCCGCAAGGTAAGACTCTTCTGTAATTGATGCCTTACTTTGTGTTGGCAGCCAAATCATTTTTTTAATTGCTCTGAAAAAACGCTGCCTACACCTCTTGTCTTGTCAATGACAAATCATCGTCGCATTGTGCTTCTAGACATTTGTTTCATTTTTGTGACAATTGCAATTTGATCTCATTTTGATTTTCACAACTGTAAGTGTGAAAATACCTTTTTCATCGTTTGGACTGTAGTCGTCTTTTATCGATTTCTCCAAAAAGACACTTCACCATTGGTTTATCACATGACTGGTAAAGGTTTTCTCGAACTTTTATCCTTAAGCATACTCTTACCTTGACTGCGCATTTGATATGTTTGATTGCTAAGCCTTTGGGCATAAAATTTATTGGTTTTAAATCTGATCTTATGAAAGTTGTAACGGATTTGGTCTTATTGTTTTTATCCTTTTTACTATGGATTTTTCACTCAGTTATTATATGAGAAATTTGGATCAGAATGCAAACATTTCAATGTGCAACGAATACATTGGTAAGTTGATGAAGTTTGATTCAAGAAATAGCAATGGTTTGAAGGAGCGTGGATTAATCATATTGGACTTTACAAATCGATGTTTGGTATATTATTTGGTAAGTTGATAATACGTTGAAATGATTCATATTTCCGAACCATGTATTGGCATTGATTAAGTTTGAACCTCGGTGTTGAACGATTGATTGACACGATAGATATGGTGGTGGATCGAGCTATACACTTGGCATGAGTATAACACATGGTATTGTTTCTGCTCTGGTTAACTGGCACGATAATATGATTACACACTTGTTTGTCGGCCGATGCGCATAGTATAAACGATTATGTTTTGATAACAATGTACTCATTCAATTAATACAGTGCGTGGTGGTGGTAATCCCACCACCTTCGCACGCATGCAGTTAATTCCGGTCAATTCGAGATTTGAAGCTATCAAACCGATCATTTTTCAACTCTGTGCATTGTTTTCATTCAGTGTAAACCCTATCATGTACAGAGGTTATGGCTCCTGTTGTAAGGGCCGAGCCTAATGGGTGCCAAGCACTGTTGACATTCAGTGGTGTGTGTAGCGACCTAAAACAACACGGATGGATTGCTTTCATAAGGAAGTTTGATGGCTATGACCTCACAGTGGCTCGGCAATTTGCATTGTCGTTTGATGGTTGCCGAGCCAAAGTGGGAGATATCCAGCTAGAAATTACTGAAGAATTTCTCGGTCTGGCCACCAGCTTGCCTGCCAAGGGACAAAAGCGGTCAAAAAGTTGCAAGGTAGATGATGTCCCATGGACATTACTGTTCCAATCTCGCACAGTGAATTCATGCGACAGAGGATTACCTGCAAAGATGTTGAAACCCCGCTGGTATGATCTCTTGATGATTATCAAACGTTTTGTTACCTGTGAAGGCAGGTATGGGTTTATTTTCTTATTCCACCTACGCTTATTAATGGTTTTCATGGGATTTGAACTAAGTATGCCTTACTATCTGCACCGAAGTCTGTTCAAAATGGCTAAACGATAACAGCATAGTCAGGCTGACACTAGCCTCTTCCATGTTGGGTTGATCAAAATGGTTTTAGTTTACGAGTTAGGGTTACGTCGTGATTCTTGGCATGATTTCCTCAGCCGTAATGGTTATAGGGAGTCAAACCCTCCACAGGTAGAT
>ML814942.1:89241-135049 GCA_009831015.1 Picea engelmannii | reverse complement strand
CATCTCAAATAATTTTAAAAGAGTATTACTATGAATATCAAAAAAGATAATTTGATATATCAATTTCAAATATCTCATACTTAAGACTCAAAATTACAAGATACAAATGAAATAAACCCTGAAGTAATTCTTTGATCATCCATCAATTGCCATGTGACACCATTCCAGAGTTTCCACATGTCTTGTGTTTATTGGGTGTTAAGTGTCCTGTTGTATTGGTTCTCCTTTTAAATAAGGAGGTTTTAGAATAATGCTTTAAGTATGGGAGAGATTCATGAGAGAGGAGAGGGAGTGGGTAGTTAGGGAAAGGTGTGTAGGGAGAAGGGTAAAGTGTAGGTGGTGGAAGTGATGGGGGAAATTTGAGGATAATGGATTCTCTGAGTCTGGGTAAGGGAAAATAAACTAATTCCTTAAACTAAGGAGGTGAAGTGTGGGAGATGGTGTAATTTGAGAGGAGGTAGAAGACACAAAAAATTCAAAAATAATCTGAGTGTCAAATAGTGTGGAGAGGGGGTAAGGTGATAGGAGAGGAGGGAGGTATAAGGAAAAAGAACAAAGTATTTAGATTAGGGGTAAGAGGGCATTGTTATTATAATAATAATATAAGATGAATAAACTAAGGGTCTTGAGCCCATGAAATCGAAGAAAGCTAAGGGTCTTGGACCCAAGAAAATTGAAGAAACCAAGGTCTTGGACCCAAAATATTTTAGATCATTTGAAATAAATTAGCTTTATTCCACATGGAAGAAGTTTTTTTTATTGCTTATAATGAGGTCTAAACCATTGACTTATAATCTATCAAAAACTTTCTTCTTTTGATATCATTTTTTTTATGAATCCAAAAGAGGGAAAATACAGAAGACCAAATTTTGGCATACAGTTGGAATACGGTTGGAAATATAATATATGATAAGGTTGAGGGGTCCACTCCTCGGCCTTTTAAACCACAAACAATACAACTTTCAACCTTAAATACAAATCATACCATATAAGGTTAAGTCTCATGTGTGTGGCGCAATGGCAAAGGAGGTTTTGTAAAGTTATATGAGGTCGCAGGTTTGACTCTCGTCAACTCCTATACATTTGATAAACATTAACCATTAATGGTCAATGGGAGGTTGCCACATGGCAAAATATCATTTGTCTATCTCTAAAACATGTCAAACTGCAATTGATCCACTGTATCGCATGGATTTCCAAGTCACCTACTTGGTTGGATGTACATTGTGCCATGTGGTGCTTCATGGTTTGACATTTTTGAACCCTTATGGACCTCTGTGAGAGTTTTGGATCCTTGTAAAACTATGTGGTAGTTCCTGGATCCCCCTGGATCATGGAATCTAACCAACATATCCCTAGCATACTTAGTATGAAATATATTGATTCCTAAAGCATATTGATTGATATCAAGACCAAGGAAATAGTGTAGTAGACCCATGTCCATCATAGAGAACCTGCCATGCATAATGTATTTGACCACCACAATTGTTGAGGCTGAACTTCTTGTGATCAGGAGGTCATCAACATAGAGAACTAAGATCATTAAGGTTTATGAGGTCCTCAACATGTAGATGTTTGGATCTGATTTGTATCTGAAAAGTGATGAGAGAGAAAGTAGGCATATATCTTTGCATACCATGCTATAAATTTCTACTTGAGTCCATAAAGGGACTTCTTCAGTCAGCATACTAAGGATGAGTTATGAATGAACCCTTGCAGCTGATCCATGTAAATATCCTCTAAGAGATCCCCATGAAGAAAAGAAATATTCACGTCCATCTGGTAAACTTCCCACCCCCTAGCTACCGTAATGGAAAGGGCCAATCAAATGGACTCCATATTTGCTACAAGAGAAAAGGTCTCATCATAGTCTATCCCACGAATCTACTGAAAGCCTTTGGAAAACAGTCTTAACTTATAACTACTCACATGTTTGTATGTTTCCTTCTTAGTCATGTAGACCCATCCACATCCAACAAGCTTCCTTTCTGAAGGAAGTGGAACTAGATCCCAAGTATAGTTCTCAAGGAGAGAGTTATACTCCTCTTTCATGGAGACTTCCTAGAAGGGATTCCATGTAGCCTATGCATAGGTCTGCATTTATGAAGCTCAAGCCATATAGAAATGCATATGCATCACTAGTTCGGTAGTTTTAATCACATGAGGAGGATCCTCTAACTAAGACCTCCTCCTCCTTTAATCTACTGGATCCTCCACAAGGTCTCTCACTGCCTATAGGGTGTTTTGTGCCCACTTGGGAATCTATTGTGGCTCAACATCTACATGTTGATCATCAGCATGCTCTTCATCTCCCAAATCAAATTTGGAACTTAGATCTTAACCATGATCTGAGTGAGTGGTCTCATCATCATTGATGTTTGGTGCAGGCAGTGGTATAGAGGTATCTGCAGGTGGCTCTAATGGTGCATTCAAAGGAGTTTCCTCACATAAAACATTGTTTTCAATGATGAGCATGTTAGTAGAGGGATCAAGCAACATGTAACCCTTCATACAATCTGGATATCCCATGAATATGCACGTGGTACTCTGTGGATCTTATGATTTCTTATTTTGAGAGGGTACGCGGGCCCATGCGCATGATCTAAATATTCGAAAGTGGGTGACTTTTGGTTTTTTTCCACTCCATGCATCAAAGGGAGTCGGGTCCTTGAAAGATATGTGAGGAGATCTATTCCGAATTTGGTTTCCATAGTTAAGTGCCTCAACCCTTTTGACATTTTAATTTGACAGGACTGAAATGGAAACCTCACGAGGATATGAATCCCCTTGCATTTTTACATAGATGGTAATCCTCTTTGGCTAAAAGATATATCTTGAATATCTTGGATTAGGAGAATTATTAGAAAGAAAACCATAGATCTTTATTGATCAAATTTATCCAATAAAAATGGTTCTTCAATAACCTGATCTAATATTTTATGTGCAACAAAAAGTCTTCTAACAATACAAAATATTGAAGGAGGGCTTCAACATCATAATTTTTTTGTGATCAGCATCACATACACAATATTCTTAATCACATATAAATGCATCCATACCTTCTTCGCGAGAAATAGGAAAGAATAATTTGATCATCTCAAAGAATTTTAAAAGAGTATTACTATGAAGATCAAAAAATAGAATTTGATAGATAAATTTCAAATATCTCATACTTAAGACTCAAAGTTACAAGATATGACCGAAATCAACCCCGAAGTAATTCTTTGTGTATTTTTGTTCATAAAAAAAAATTCTTCATTACAAAATATCTAGTAGTCATGTATATGGTTGTAAATACTCCATGATCATATAAGAAAATTCTTTTGAAGAATACAAGAAGAACGCTCAAAACTCAACCTTGTGCCCAATTCAGAGATTCAAGCATAAAGCTATGAGAAATGGTGTAGAAGAATAGAAAGAGTGGAGAAGATGGATATCTCTCTTCATTGATCAGAAGCTTGGATGTATATTCATGGTTGTACCTTCTTCTTCCTCTAATATTCTTCCCTTTCCCCTCTGATAATTCTGATTGTGGAACCATTGATGAAGCACTTCTTCTCTTTAAAAAATAGATCTTCTAACTACTTAAGTAGTTAGGGTTTTTCCTTTCTTGAATTTCCCACACTTTTCTTCTTGAATAATTATGTTTAATTAATGACTCATTAATTATTCATTAATGAACTTATATTATTAACATATGAATATTTTAAATGGGTCATTTTTGTTTTTTTAATAAAAGTTTTTAAATAACTTTTATTTTTCAAAACTTTAATTAATTTTTTTTTAAAGAGGGGGGCTGTGTTTTAATTTTTTTGAAGTCATAATCACCTTTTCAGCCATGTAAATCACCTCATATGTGATATTCATCATCTTATATTTCCAACGATACAATTGTTTCCCAAATCCGTCGCCTGGATCTCAAGATATGAGCTTGTGAAGTCGAGTTGTCATGCAGGCCCATTAACAATGAAGCCGACTGATATTTCAATTTCTAGGAACAATGTAGCCAGTTTCATCCCTTATAACCTATACCATCATATTATTCATTGAAATACCTTTCCAACAGTATAAACTTTGTGCAATTATTTCACCCAGAGCTCAAGATATGACCTTCATAAGTTTGTGACTCAGCAACCATCGATCAGATGTCTTGGGAAAATGTGGGCCTTTAATTTGTGTTTCATTCTCCGTTTTGAAATTTATACTTGTCTTTATGAAAATTATCCCACATGCATGGGAGTATGAAATTACTAGTGATATATAATGTTAAGTGTAACATACACTTGACAAGAAACAAAGAAGAAGAAGCCATGGAGTTAATTCAACCTCCCTTAAAAAATCAATTAAATAATAATATTTTGGACAACCAATCAACCTCCACCTCATGCCCAGTAACTTATAAATCATCCATTCACGTATTTCCATGTTTCATCTCATGATAGGATATTAATGTCCACGTGTAACCAATTAAAATCTTCCATGTGTCGCCATTGGTAAGCTGTCATGTGACACCATTCAAAATGTGCCACATGTCCTGTGTTTATTAGGTGCCAAATGTCCTGCTCTTATTGGTTCATGTTTTAAATAGGGAGAGTTTAGGATAGGTGGGATTCATGAGAGATGAGAGGGAATAGGTATTTATGGAAATGGGTGTAGAGGGAGTGGGTAATTAGGGAAAGGGGTGTAGGGGGAAAGGCTAAAGTGTGGGTGGCGGAAGTGAGGGGGGAACTTTGTGGGTAATGGAGTCCACAAGTATGGGTGAGGGAAAATAACCTAAGTCATGAAACTAATGAGGTGAAGTGTGGGAGATGGTGTAAGGTGAAAGGAGGTAGAAGACACAAAAAATTCAAAAACAATCTAAGTGTTAAATAGTGTTGAGAGGGGGCAAGGTGAGAGGAGAGGAGGGAGGTATAAGGAAAAATAATTAAGTGTTGAAATTAGGGGGAAGAGGGAGTTGTTATTATAATAAGAATATAAGAAGAAGAAACTAAGGGTCTTGGGCCTGTGAAAAATAAGAAATATAAGGGTCTTGGACCCAAGAAAATTGAAGAAACCAAGGTCTTGGGCCCGAAAAATTTTAGATGGTTTGGAAGAAATTAGCTTTATTCCACATGGAAGAAGTGTTTTTTTATCGCTTAAATGAAAATATGGATATCTTGAGCATATGAACTCGGATTTTGGATCCAAAAAATGCTTGTAAAAACTAAGAATGAGGTCTACACCATGGAGTTATAATCTATCAAAAACTTTCTTCTTTGGATATCATTTTTTGTTATGAATTCAAAAGCGGGAAAATATAGTTGACTAAATTTTTGTCAACAACTCGCTCCAACTGTGGGACAGTGACCCCCTTGTGGCTTGTTGAGAACACCAGAATCTCAAGACCAATTACCTTCTCCATTGGGATATGGAGCCATATTCAAAATAGATTTCCTATAATTCGTCTTCTATCATGGAGTTGTCTTAGTAATTGGCTTATTGTACAAAATTGAACTAAAGAAACAAAATATGTACATACATGATCTACCTACCCTTCCTTACTTGGAAGAAAATGGAACCTTTGGTGTAGGTAGATTTCTAGTGGATCCATTCAAGTATTTATCTGATTTGTGGAATGAAATCCATCACTATGGAACATACTGAAACTCATACCAATGAGTCAAGGGCACTCTCAATGTGTACTGGAGAAAGATGTAACCAAGTGTGTTGAGAATATGATTGCATTGTTTGGCCAACAATTCTTTGGAACCATAATTCAATGAAGTCAATTCTTGGCTTCTCAAGAATATTACTACCTTTTATTGGATGAGGAATTTCAAATATTAGAATACATTCATCTTTCTCATTATTTCCAACCACTTCCAAGGTTCTTGATTCATCAATAGTATCTTGAAAAGACCCTTCTTTCATGTGAATATAATCTTACTCATTATTCTTCTCAAGATTCATTTATTTCACCAATTCTTCTTACTACAAGTGCTCTTAAGGATTTTCATCATCTATTGCAAGGTTGAAATCTTCTTTTATATTTGATGAAGGCTCCTTAATTTCATTATCGAACTTGTTTCTCAAAAGATCATCATATGGAGTATATGAGAGGCTGAAAGTTTCTTCTTGTAAATTGGAATTTTCATCTTTATCTTCAACCATATGAAATGACTTGGAAAAGTCATCCAATATTTGATTAGATTATTCTTCAAAATTAATCATTTCATTATCTTTCATCCATATGGGAGAGGGTAGGTGGGAAAACCTTTCAACAAATAAATCTTCTAATATGTCCCAACTGGTAATGGTACATGGTGGCAATGAATTATACCATTCAAGAGCATTCCCATGGAGAGTTTGTAAAAATACTTAGCATATAATATTGTCTTTAGTAAGATTAAAAATTTGACATGCACAATTGAATATATATAAATGTTCCTCTACATCCTCCAAAGTATTTCTAAAGAATGTAGAAAAAATTTCCATAGGAATACTAGGCATCTGAAAATTTTCTTCAGGAAGATTTAAAGGGCCTCTATGTACTCACGTTATTCTTTGGGAGGTTGTTCATTTTACTGATTCTTGTAAATCGATTAATGTGCTTGATGAAGAATATAAAGGAGTATCATGACATGAATGAAATTCTTCATAGGAGTCAAAATATACATCTTCTTGTAAATTTTGAGTCTTTCCAATGGAGTTTCTAGGGAGCTCATTCTCCCGAATCTTTTGTTCTTCTTGGGTATTTTTTAAGTTATCAAAAAGGTGCAACATCTTTCAATAATCCTTTTATAAATCCCTTGCATCTAGAAAAAGAAGCAGTATTTTTTTAATCTTCTTTTCGAAACCTTGAAACGTGGAGATTTTGGTTTCTCAATCAAATCTGAAGCAGGTTCTCAAATATCTTTAAAACAAATGGTTCCCCAGTATGGTCACCAAAATTTTTGATGTTTGAATCTGTCAGGTCCAAATTGGAAACCTCACAAGGATATGAATCCCCTTGCATTTTTAGAGAGGTGATACTCCTCTTTGGCTAAAAGATATATCTTGAATATCTTGGATTAGGAGAATTCTTAGGCAACAAACCCTAGATCTTTATTTCTCAAATTTATCCAATAAAAATGGTTCTTCAATAACCTGATCTGATATTTTATGTTCAACAAGAAGTCTCATAACAATAGAAAAGATTGAAGAAGGGATTCAACAACATAATTTCTTTGTGATCAACATCACATACACAATCTTCTTAATCACATATATATGCATCCATATCTTCTTCACGAGAAACATGAGAGAATAATTTGATTATCTCAAATAATTTTAAAAGAGTATTACTATGAAGATCAAAAAAGAGAATTTGATAGATCAATTTCAAATATCTCATACTTAAGACTCAAATTTACAAGATACAATCGAAATCAACCCCAAAGTAATTCTTTAATCATCCATTAACTTCCATGTGTCACCATTCCAAAGATGCCACATGTCTTTTGTTTATTAGGTGTCAAGTGTCCTACTCTTATTGGTTCTCATTTTAAATAAGGAGGTTTTAGGATAATTTTTTAAGTATGGGAGGGATTCATGAGAGAAGAGAGGGAGTGGGTAGTTAGGGAAAGGGGTGTAGGGGGGAGGGTAAAGTGTAGGTTGTGGAAGTGAGGGGGGAAATTTGGGGATAAGGGAGTCTATGAGTCTGGGTAAGGGAAAATAAACTAAGTCATGAAACTAATGAGGTAAAGTTTGGGAGATGGTGTAAGGTGAGAGGAGGTACAAGACACAAAAAATTCAAAACAAATCTAAATGTCAAATAGTGTGGAGACGGGGTAAGGTGATAGGAGAGGAGGGAGGTATAAGGAGAAAGAATTAAGTGTTGAGATTAGGGGTAAGAGGAAGTTGTTATTATAATAATAATATAATAAGAACAAACTAAGGGTCTTGAGCCCATGAAATAGAGGAAAGCTAAGGGTCTTGGACCTGAGAAAATTGAAGAAACCATGGTCTTGGGTCCGAAATATTTTAGATGGTTTGGAAGAAATTAGCTTTATTCCAGATGGAAGAAGCATTTTTTATTGCTTAAACGTAAACTTGGATATCTTGAGCATACGAACTTGGATTTCAGATCTAAAATATGCATGGTGAAGCTAATAATGAGGGATACACCATGGACTTATAATCAATCCAAAAATTTATTCTTTTGATATCATTTTTTTTAATCCAAAAGCGGGAAAATATAGATGACCAAATTTTGGTCAACGGGCCCAAAGTTTGGGCGGTAGAGATATTTCATGAAACATGCAAGTGACCATCTCCTTGAGGGATCTATTATTCCTCTCGACTAATCTGTTCTGCTACAGAGAGTAAGGTACTGTGTGTTGCAGTTGTATACCTACCTCTGAACAAAGATGCTAAAAATTGTGGTTCACATATCCCCCCCCATTGTCTCTATGGAGGATTTTGATCTTTCTCCCAGATTGAGTCTCTCCATGTGATTTGAATTCTTTGAGATGCTAAAAAACCCTGTACTTATTCCTAAGAAAATGCACCCAAGTGTATCGTGAGAAACCTTCAATAAATGTAAGAACATAACTTTCCTTGTTAATGGAAGGATGAGGAAAGGGTCCCATCACATCATTGTGGATTAGCTCCAAAGGAGAGGAGGCCCTCCAACCCTTCCCTTTCTCAAACTTATCCTGGGGATGTTTTCCAATAACACATCCTTGAAAAATGCCTTTGAAAATTTTTTGTTGGGAATGTCGGTGACCATTTCATGTTTTCATAGTTGCTGCATGTATTTGAAGTTTATATGGTCAAATATGTCATGCCATAATATACTAGTATCATTAGCATGTCTCAGTAGTAAATCATAATCAGATTTAGCAATGAACTTACTGAAAGTATACAAACGATATTGGTGGTTTAACTCACCAATAGAAATCGTGGAGTTATCATGCATATCAGATATGGTTACAGAATCATGTGTGAATTCCACCCTTTTTCTTGTACTAGAATGTGTTATTTGATAAACGGAGAGTAGATTCACAGAGCATTTTTGGAACATGCAAGATGTTATCAAAAAATTTGTGTGGGAGTTCTACTCTCCCTTGGCTAATGACTTCAACTGGGGTATCATCTCCCATGAGGATGGGAGGATTCGCGCATGCGGAAATAGAATATAAAACATTCTTTGTTGCTTCCATATGGTGGGATGTGCATGAATCTAATATCCATGCATCATGAGACAAGTTAATGTAAATTAGTGCATGATAGTTATGTTATAAAAGTAGGATCGAGGAGCAATAAAATAAAATAATAAATAAATAAAACACAAAAGATACACAATACAATAGAGACACAGATATATGTGGTTCACCCAGTGTGGGCTACGTCCACCAAAGAAATTTCCAGGTCCTTCCTTTATTATTATCCAACAAATGTAGGGATACAACCTACAACACACCCATTGTAATTTCCTCTTCATTCTCTCACGGTCTCCTCTCTCATAATACAATATTCGCAATAATACACAGTTCCAATAAAATTCGCTCATAAAGAAGAGGGTTTCCTTCTAGGGAAAAAAACCCTAACATAACTTCTACCATCAGATTTGCAACCTTATAATGAACAATCTATATTGACTATGAAATTACAATATTCAAATTACGAAAAAAAAAATAAAAATTGGTCCCCTCATGGTCAGGGGGCCATGAATTGTGCATCCTACAATTTCTTTGACCTGTATATGAATTAGGAAGATAATCAGGCTCCATAACCAACAATCTCCCACTTGGAGACTAATCACAACAACTTCATTGTTGTTGTACCTACTGGACTATGATCCACCTTGGACCTGGAAAATTTCTCGTCTTCACCTTCATGTTGAAGACCAATTGAAACTAAGCAACAACTCAGTTTCTACCTAGTTACTCCATTTGTTAACATGTCTGTGGGATTATGCTTAGTATGTATCTTTTCCAACTTCAAATGTCCATCTTCCAAGACGAATCATATGAAATGGTACCTAATTTGTATATGATTAGTATTAGAATGGAATGTTGAGTTCTTTGTAAGATGAATGGCACTTTCGTTGTCACAGTACAACCTACTATTCTCCTGCTTCTTTCCCAATTCCTCCATAAACCTTTGTAACCAAATCATCTCTTTACTAGCCTCTATAGCAACAACATACTTTTCTTATGTTGTTGAAAGTGAAACAACCTTTTTCAGTTTTGAAATACAACTTATTGTTGTTCCACCTACAGTAAAAACATACCCTCTGGTGCTCCTCCTGCTACCTTTATCACCTGCCATATATGAATCAACATATCCCTATTGAATAGTGTCTGAGCCTCCAAAACATAGTGCATGAGTGCTATTACCTCTCAAATACCTGAGAATCTACTTTATTGCCTCCCAACGTTCTTTACCTGGATTGTTCATAAACCTACTCATAACTCCCACTGCATGTGCAATATCTGGTCTTGTGCAAACCATTGCATACATCAAGCTGCCAATTGTTGATGAATAAGGGACCCTGGACATGTATTATATCTCCTCTTGTGTCTTGGGACACATTTACTTAGTTAATTTGAAATGGTTGGCCAAAGGTGTACTAACTAGTTTTTCATTCTGCATTCTAAACCTCTCCAACACGTTCTCTATGTACTCACCCTGAGACAATGTCAATTTGCAATTTTTCCTGTCTCTTGTTATTCTCATACCAAGGATTTTATTTGCAGCACACAAATCCTTCATCACAAATTAATTAGCTAATTTCTTCTTGAGCACTTTTATATCCTTCATATTAGACTCTACAACAAGCATGCCATTTATATACAATAACAAGATAATATAGCTTCCATTTTATAGCCTTTTAAAATAAACACAGTGATCAGAATGACATCTACTATAACCTTGTTCTATCATAAACCTGAAAAAATTCAAATACCATTGCCTTGGAGCTTTCTTTAGGCCATACAAGATCTTCTTCAACCTGCATACCAAATTATCCTTTCCTTTGACCTTATACCCATGTGGTTGCTGCATATAAATCTCTTCATCCAAATCCCCATGGAGAAAAGTTGTTTTTACATCTAATTGTTCAAGATGAAAATATTCTACTGCCATAAGACTTAAAATAGTCCTAATTGAAGTCATTTTAACAACAGGAGAAAATATTTCATCAAAATCTATACATTTTCTTTTGTGCAAACCCCTTTACAACAAGTCTAGCCTTGTACCGTTTTTTGCCTCCATCTTCTTCCTTCAACTTGTAAACCCATTTATTTTGCAATGCTCTTTTTCCTGCAAGCAACTGAACCAAGTCGCAAGTCTATTTATTTACCAAGGAATCCATTTCCTCTTTCATGCCTTGCTCCGACTTCTTTTTATTTTCTACCTACATTGCCTCTTGATAACTTTTATGTTCACCAGAATCAATCAATAATAAATAATACAATGAAGGAGATTATTGTTCAAATGGGTCTACTTAACATGGTAGATATTCTAACAACACTTGGACGAGTTTGAGGTACCTGTTGCTCATATTTTTGTACATTTTGATTTTCTGGTACCTTTCGAATTTATTTTTCAGTTATCTCATCAAGCACTATGTATTCTGGTTTTTCTTTTTCATGTTTCTTTCCCTACAGTTGATCTTTGTACATGACCTTCTCATTTAATATGACATCTCTACTCCTAATGCTTTTGCGATTTTCATAATCCCATAAGCGATATCCAAAATCATTAACATCGTATCCAATAAAGGTACACTTCTTGGATTTTTCCTTGTGCTTTGTTCCATTTTCTTTATCAATATGGACAAATGATTCACAACCGAAAGTCTTCAAAAAAGAATAGTTTACCTTTTTACCTGTCCATGCCTCCTCTAGAATTCCACCATCCAAAGAGATTAAAGGTCCTTCGTTTATTAAGTAAATAGTGGTATCTACATCATCTACCCAGAACTGTAAGGGCAACCCAGCATGCAATCTCATACTCCTTGCACACTCCATGATTGTCATGTTCATCCTTTTTGCCACACCATTTTCTTGTGGTGTTCTTAGAACTATTTTCTCTCTACGAATCCCATGGTATGAATAGTAATAATCAAACTCATTGATGCAATATTCACCTCCATTGTCTGATCTGAGACACTTCAACCTTTTTCCTGTATCATTCTCAACCAAATCTTTCTATTTCTTAAAAGTTTCAAAAACATCATATTTTTGTCAAATGCAATAAACTCAAGTTATTCTAGTTTCATCATCAATAAAAGAAACATAATAACAAGATCCCCCAAGGGATGATACGTGAGTTGGTCCCCATACATCTGCATGCACAAGCTATAACCTTTCACTCTTCTTTTCTTTTCCGACTACGAGAAAATTGACTCTCTTATGTTTTCCATAAATGCAGTGCTCATAGAAATCCAAATCAATTTGTTTAAGATCTAGCAACAAATTTATTTTGTGAAGTATCTACATCCCCTTCCCACTCATGTGCCCAAGCATATCATTCCACAGTGTTTTATCCACTCATGTAAAAGCTAAAGAGATAGAAGAGTCAGTATTACCAGTACATAAATATAATGTACCTACCTTCTCTCCTTTTTCTATCAGCAGTGATCCTTTGGTGACCTTCCACACCTTATCTGTAAATATAGATATACAGCCTTCACTTTCCAACTGCCTTGTTGAAATTATATTTTTCCTTAGATATGGAACATGTCATACCTCTTTCAAAAAATATTGGTTTCCATTATTTTTCTGTATTTGTACCTTACCCATTTCAACAATTTTGCATGGTGCATCATCACCCAAATGAACTTGTCCAAAATCACCTTGAACATAATCTAGAAAATGTTTCATATAGGGTGTGGCATGAAATGAATCTCCTAAATCTACTACCCAAGACTCGGAAATATTATCTACAGAAAGAATCAAAGCATCTTGTAACACATCACCTGTTACATTTGCTTCCTGATTTTTCTCATGTTGTCCATCTCTTTGTTTCTTTAGAGCTCTACAGTATTTCTTCATATGTCCTTTCTTCCCATAATTATAGCACTTTATATTTCCCAGTCTGGATTTGGATCTTCCCTTCTTAGAATTCCCATGGTTTCCTGAGCCCTTTCCTTTATCCTTTTGTCTTCCCTTGTTCTCCATGGTCAACGGCATTACCTGATGTCTCACCCATGCTTTTCCATCACATTTCCTCACTAAGGATAACACCAAAAACATCATCAAATTTTAGAGTTTTTGAACCAGATACAGAGTTACTTACAACCATGACTAAGCCATTCCAGCTTTCTGGCAATGAGCACAGGATTAGAAGAACCTTGAACTTATCATCAAAGTCTACTTTTATGGAATTTAGTTGATTAGTAACCGTATTAAATTCATTTAAATGATCTACAACAGACCCACCTTCTGACATATTCATATTAAACAATTGCTTCATTAGAAATACCTACGCTGAGGGTTTTTCATATAGTTTAGTCAATGTGTCTATTAGCTCCTACGTTGTATTTTATTTTGAAATATTGAAAGCCACCGACTCTGCCAAGCTCATCTATATCATTCCTAGTGCCTTTCTGTCAAGAACCTCCCATTATTTGTCCTTCATGGCCATCAGCTTCTTTGTTATTCCACCCAATGGTAGGAATAGATCCTTCTGATATAAATAATCTTCCATTTGCATCTTCCATAATTGGTAGTTTTGGCCATTAAATTTCTCGACCCTAAACTTTCCATCTTCCGCCATTTCTCCCACTCAAACCAAGAACCCTCTTTTCTTGTGAGTTACTTAGAAAAATAGGATCGCAGAGCAATAAAATAAAAAAAATGTGGAAAAAAAAAAAAAAGATACATAATACAATAGAGACACAAATATACGTGGTTCACCCAATGTGGGCTACATCCACCAAAGAAATTGGCAGGTCCTTCCTTTATTATTATACAACAAATGAAGGGATACAACCTACAGCACACCCGTTGTAACTTCCTCTTCTTTCTCTCACAGTATCCTCTCTCATAATACAATATTCGCAATAATACATATTCGCAATGCAATTCCCTCATAAAAGAGGGTTTCCTTCTAGGGAAAAAAACCCTAGCATAACTTCTACCATCAGATTTGCAACCTTATAATGAACGATCCAAATTGACTATGAAATTACAATATTTGAATTACAAAAAATAAAAAGGTTTGGCTCCCTCATGGTCGGGGGGGGGACATGAATTGTGTATCCTGGAATTTCTTTAACCTACATATGAATTAGAAAGATAATTAGGCTCCACAACCAACAAGTTACCTTGTTTTTCTTTATCTTTCGACTTCTTCTTGTAGGCCTCGTGAATGTGATCTTTGAGATTGTTCATATGAAGCATTTGTGCCATCAGATCAATCTGTTTCTTCATGCACACTGACTCAGGATGATAACCACGATTGTAGTAACCATATTTGGTCTTCCCTTTCTTTCCTTTTCCACCTTTGGATCCTGAGGAATCATTGAATGGTTTTGAGTACCTTTCCTTCTTTGGCTCTCCATGCACCCTTCCCTTTCCTTTTTTCTTGGTCTTCGGATTGCATGTGTTATTTCTCTCATGCACATCAAGTGCATGCACATTGGATCCCTAGATTATCCCCATCTTGATGATATTTCCTTTTTATGCATGAGGGCTTCAATAAAATGATATAATGTTGTCATTTTCCAAGTAGATATTGAAGTAAATTTGTTTGTGTGGAAAGATGAGAAGAAAATAGCACAATCTGAACCAATTTTTTCTAGAATAGAAAGGATCAACTGGGTTTCTTGAGTTGATTTGTCAACACCTCATCCCTTTATATGAATGAGGAGAGACTTGAACTTCCTAAATAAGTCTTGTATGTTGTCAAAATTTCTCAAATATAAGGAACTCAACTTGACCTCGAGCATATGGCCTCTCATTTCATCCTATTTTCCAAAGAGATCCTCTAACTTTGTCCAAAGCTCATCTGGTTTGGTAAAATATTCAATGTGAAACATAATATTGGGGGTCATAGACACACAAATGAGGTCATAGGCCTCATCCATGTGTTTGAGATACATGTTCTTCTCAACAACAAAAGTTGGATCAACCTCTGTCACCATAGTAATTTGGTACAAGCCTCTGCATATTTGTTGATGTAGAATTTTTATCTTCCACTCGAAGTAGTTATGAGGCATGAGAAGTATTGTTAGTGAGTAATCAATCTTCACTAATTGTATCTTCCTCCTTTAGCTACAAATTTAAATGCTTGTGTTCTTTCTCCTAGCAATCAAGGCTCTAACACCATGTGAAGTTTTCACAGTGAAACTAGCTAGTAGAAAATGAACACACAAAGCTTGCAAGAGAGAAGAGAAGAGAGTAGAATGAAAGAATTGTATTAACTAGATGATTAATGGTGAGAATACACATGATACACTCTACATGATAAAACTGATTCTCCATAATAGTGATCTAGAGAGATCTAGACACTCATTGACAGACACAAGAGTGAACTTCCACCTAGTCCTAGTTAATTTCCCATGTGGTCATCAGTTAACTTACTAAACACTAGTGGAGTGAGGAGAGAATCATGCATGAACATGTGTGGTTCCTTCTTGGTGATGATCCCAAGGTATGTGCGCACTCATGGTGATAATACCTAGGTATGCATGCAACACTTGGTGATAATATTGAGGTTTCCTTGCAAGACTCCACTCCACTAGTCTAACTAAGGTGTAACTAACTCAAGACTGGAGAGTACATGGTGCCCTCATCTAGGGGAGAATATTCTCATCTAAAGGAGAATATCTCTAAATAGAGGGGACCTAAAAATAGACTAGTCAACCTAGGAAAATAAATACTAGGTGAGTGTGTAATATCTCCAACATTTGGTGGTGGTCCTTCAAAAAGGGAAATGTGTGAGATGGTAGATATGGGTTTTGGAGGACTTGCATGTGCTTCATTTTATAGAGATACCAATTTGGTGGTGATCATGAGGAAATTCAAGAAATGGATGTTGGTTACTCTATCACTTTCTCTCTAGTTTCTACTAGCTCATACTAGTTATCAACTAGTATGGATCTAGTTTCTACTAGCTTTTAGGGTTCTTAAGCCCTTTTTTTTGAGGTCACTCTCCCCTGTATGGGAGTTTTAGGTTATTTATTTTTATAATGTGGGATTTCATAATCATTATTATTCAAGCTATAGACTAGTTAATCACTCTAGTGTTCTTTAGAGATCAAACTTTATTTTAAGGACTTTGGTTCTTTTTGTGTAAATGTCATTTCACACAAGCATATTCAGAATGCATGCACTTTAAAAATAAAAAGACATGGTTTTTTTTTCAATGAAAAAATAAATATAGTATATAACTAATATTGGAGGTGATGTTTTGGATGGAAAATTAGAGGAAAAATTTCATTCTTCAATTTATAATATTGTTTATGGGAGGGTGGATAGTTGTACCATTCTATGTTTTTAGTGAGAAACCATGAGCTCATTTAATAGAGAAGTTTCAGTTTCTAAAGCATAAACATATTATTCATGTACCTTTTTCTTTTGGTATTGCAAATATTATGAAAATACCTCAAATTCCAATGAAGAGCTATATTTTTCACTCAATCAGGAGTTTGTTTGTAGTCCAACCAATGAAATCGAGAATGTTGAAAAATAACTTCCTAATTCAAAGGATTTTCAAGGCACCACTAATGAAGGGGAAGAATATGATAGTGATCCTTCTTCTTACCAATTTAACAATAACATCAATAATGTTGACAATATGCAAAATCTACCTCCAAGTGATGATTTTGATGATATTTTAAACAATTGTGATGGTAACTTTCATCTTTAGTGATGAATTTAATGAAAGAACCAATGACACCGATGAGGAAACATGTATTTCTCATGTTGAGGATTTTTATAGAATTGTTAGTAATGATGATGTGAACAAATATCTTCCTATTAGTGGATATTTCAATGGTAGCATCATTGTAGAAGAGAAATATGAGGATGTTTCAAATGATGATGGTATTAATAATGATGAAGATTTTCCAAGTGGAGAATTTAAAGGAAATGATGATGATGATGAACATTTTCCTCCAAGTGAGGATTTTAATGGCACCGATGATGATGATGAATATTTCCCTCCAAGTGGAATTTTTAAAGGAACTAGTGATGATGATGAATATTTTCTTACAAGCCTGGGATTTTAAAGGCACCAATGATAATTGTGATGACGATGGAGACCTTCCTCCAAGTGGGGAATTTCAAGGCTCCAATAAGATGGTGATGATGATTTTCCTCTAAGTGAGGATTTTAAAGCATAGATTATGATGTTGTTGATGATGAATACTTCACTCTAGGTGAATAATTTTGCGATAACAATAATTTTCATGGTGATGATAATGATTGGACCTATAATTGAAGAGTTTCATGGAAAATCCAATGACATTAGTGAGGATGGTGATCATGGTACTACTGAGTTTGATATTCCTCTTAGTTATGAGATTGGAAATGAAGATGATGATTATGGGACTAGGAATGAATATCAATCTCTAAGTCATTCAAGTGAAATAATTCAAGGTGGTCGGGATTCTCATATTGATTGTCCTAACAATATTGAGTATAATGATAGCAAGTATGATATTCCTCCTAGTGATGAGGATATTACCAATATCAAGAATGAAGATATTCACGTAAACATAATGGAAACAATACAAATAATCATTGCATATATGACTAGGGCCAGGAATAGGACTAGATGTTTTTATATCAATCCAAAACATTCCAAATATCCAAGGTCCAGGAAAGAATTTTTCGTGTGCCCAAGTTATATTAGTGATTTGATTTCAATTAAATGTGTCGAAGGAATATTTGAAAGGAATATACCACAAGTATACCTTGAAGAAAAAAAAGGCATAGTTGTCAATGGATAAAAACATACAAAATTCATATTTAGTGGGGTGCATGACATGTACAATGAAGGGTTATTATTATCACATTGGAAATGTTTTGTTTTGCAAAAAGGCATTAAAAATATTTCACTCAATTTGTAATCTTCGTCTATCAAGAATCCAAACACAACTAGAAAAAGATCATGCATTTTATTCAAAAGCACATCATGGACGAGACAATGGTCCATTAAAAAACATTTTTTTGTCATGGATACATGACTTATTTTCCAAGCATGGTTAGTATATGCTATATAGAGACACAATACATATTCCAGATGACTCGCGAGGTGGGAAATATACAACTTATATAAAGGATATATCAAAGTTGTTGAAGGAAATGGTAATTTCATTACAGACACATAATTTTACAAGAGTATGGAAAAAAAATCAAGGATGCTTTTATTCCTAAGAAGTCAACGAAGGGAATTTGTAGTACATGTGATTCTATTAATGGAATAAGGGATAAATCAGAAGGGATAGAAAGAGAAATGACTCTACTAAATAGTTACTAATTGTGAAAACTCATTATCAATATTTTCATTTTATGTTATTTGCATATGCCACTATTAATGCACTTCTAGAACATCGCAACCGATAATCAAATGAATGAGAAAAGTTTCACAAACATCGAAAGAAGTGTTATGATTCTCAAGAGAAATATCTAAGTTTGATAACTGAAGGCATGGATTAAAAAAAACATTTTCCACATTGTGTCCATACACCTAAGAATTTAAAGGAGAAAAATTGTATTCAGTTTCACTTTGTTGGTTGTATGGTTTTGAATGGTCAAATGTCTCTAATGGTTTACTTCACGAATCCAAATATTTACAATCATGTAAAACTAACCACCATCGTCATTCATCATCTACTTACTCATTGGTCTATTAATATTCCTCGAGATCTATATCTACAATTGGATAACACTAGCCATGAAAACAAAAATCATGTTGTGTTTAGATATCTAAGCATGCTTGTTGAACTAGAAATTTTTCAAAAGGTAAAAGTTGGTTTCCTTATTGTTTGAAACACACATGATCGTATTGATCAAATGTTTATCAATTTTACAGTAACACTAAAGAATAATAATGTTGGAAGCCTACCATCATTAATTGAAACTATTACGAAATCATGTTGACCATAACCTATTTTTCACATATTGGAAGAAACCCTTGGCATATGAAGATTTATTCAAGGATCGCATGGTGAAAAAAGGTGCATTGAACAACTTAATGGAATCAACTTCAAGCATCAATTCTATATCAAAAATATTTCTATGAAAACACGTATATGGGGTAAACAATACTCAACTAGTGCAGAATGGAGGTCATCGTCAAGTTTGTCATTTTTGAACTTCATCCCTAATCATCAAATGTATGCATCAAAGTTATTATTATTGCAATCAGCTTCTGAAAACCATAATTCATGAAGACATAATGTTGGCCCTTGACCAATTTTTGGGGAAACATTGGTTAGGTTTGACGACTTTTTGGACTTCGACGCAGTGATCAAAGAAGGATTGCCCACGCGGAGCTGAGATCGTGGATCTCACTTGTTTTGTGGGATTTGTGGACCCACCAGGGGGTTCATTAGGGTTTTTGTATTAGGGTTTATGGGATGTCGGCCCATGGGTTTACCCATGATTAGGCCTTTTGTAAATGTAAAAGTATAAATAAGATTGTAAGGATGAGTAGTCAAGTGGTAGAGGGGGAATGTAATTGGCTAAGTGCAAGAGGAAAGTAGTTATGAGTTTCTTTGTGCAATAGAACATGTATGTAAGGCTTCGTGCTTGATAGAGGAGTTGGCTCTATGCCTTGACCTGATTTTGGGAAGGTGGATCTGGTGCTTAGTGCACAGATCACCTGTCTAGTGCGAAGCTTGGATATGTGGCTTAGTGCACAGGAGCAGACGAATGTAAGAGATTGAAGCCTAATAAAGAATAAGAAGAAGTTGGTGGACATATCCCCACACTGGGGTGAACCACGTATATCATGTGTTGATGGTTTTCTTTGTGCTATGATGTTTATGCTGTGAATCTGCTTAGTGCATTGATTGTTATATATGATAGATAGATATATCAATGTTTATTTCTTTATTTGTGTTGAATGTGCTAGATCTAACCTATGATGCTAAGTGCGATGTGTATGTTGTCAGTATTATTGCATCGATCTATTCTTAGGGTTTGTTCTGTGATGTTAATAAAGTTGAGAAACTAATGCATGTTATCTTCCAAGTACTTTGCGAAGTATTGTAATCACAGATCTGTGTCCCAGCTTGGTTACAAACACATGAGTCCTGTAACCCCCCCTGCCTCTACCTCAGATGAGAATTCACCTGCTTCACAGGTGTTTCCGAAATTGTCAGTAGTTAGGGTTTTGTTGGTGCGTTGTTGAAGCGTTGAACCCTGGTTCTGCCCCTGTGCCAACAAATGGTTTCGTTGTCGGGACCTGAAACTGTGATTGATGGGAACTAAAGTAAAGAAAAGAGAAGCTTTGTGTGTAGATCTGTTGTTGTAGTGTGCAATATTCTACTTGACTTACGAAGCTCTATGCTAAGAAAGAAACTCAATATGAGGTAAGATCTTGAAAAAGGTAAAGCTTTATGCTTTGATAAGAGTAAGATAAGTGGAAATGTTTGTTTCGAAAGCATGAATTTAAGTATGTTTAATATATTATGTCCTAGTCTTAAATCTAGGGTGCAGCAGGAAAAAAGAGTTGATCTAATGAAGGCTAATATAAATGAAGAAAGATATGTTATTCCTAAGCATAGAAACAATTTTTGGACTAATAATTGGATGCAGGAACCTAAAAATATTTTTTGCAGATTGCAGGTCCAGCACTATAAACCTAGTGTGTAGCATAGGAGAGGTTGGGGAACATACAAGAGAAAGAGAGGATTAACCCTGTGTTATAACTACAGAAGAATGAGACATATTGCTAAGGAATGCCCTGGTATAGGTCCTATTTGTCTTTATTGTAAAACTGTTGGTCATGAGGTTGAAGATTGCCCAAGGATGATTGCTAAAGTTGAACAAATGAACATGAGTCAAGAGAATAAGAGCATGTTAGAAGATCAAAAAGAGAAAGGATCAGAGAAAGTTCAAACTACATTAGATAGTTAAAAGAAGCCATGAATGATCACAAATATGTCAGTTTACCATAGATCATGAAAGAAAAGCAGCGCATAAATGAAAGAATAGGAGACTTCGACATAGACTGTGTCTTGGATTAGGAAACACCAGTGAATATTATGACAGAAAGCACTTGGGAAATTTTGGGAAATCCTATTGTGATACCTTCACTGGGAATGATAGGCTTGTTTAAAGGAAAGATGATAACCCTATATGGAAGAGTTACTAATGTACCTTTTATTATTCATGGAACATCGATAGAAGAGGAATTTGAAGTTATTAGGTTTATTGAGAAAACCACCATGTTCCCTCTTTTGTTAGGAAAGACTTGGATTAAGAAGGATCAGATCAGAAGGAAGCAGAGGAAGAAGCTACAGAAAATAAAAAGAAAGAACTAAGGGATTCCATAGCTAGAAAAATAGATCAACTGGTAGAAGAATAAGAAGTTAAGTCAAAGAAGTAGAAGGCAAGAGAATTAGATGTCGAGGTTGAAAGAGCGCAAGAAGGTTTGAAGGACCTATCCATGAAAGAAGAAAGTAAATCCACCCAAGAAGTAGTAAGGGAAAGGATATTAACTTCGAACCCTTTGGAAGTACATCTGCACTGCGAAGTCACTACGATAGGAGAAACTAAGAATAAGAATGGAAAGAGGAATCCAGAAACAACTAGAAAGACTCAAATCACAGGAAAGAAGGCAACGAATCTCAGTAAGAATAAATCCAAGTTATAAAAGCTACATGGAGTTATAGAGAAGACTTCGCAGGAGGTAGGTTTGCAGGATTTGAACCTTGTCGAAATAGCAGAACCGCACAGAAAGGGACTTTGCCTCAGAGAAGATATATGACCATTAGAGGCGCCCCAACCATTAGAAGGATTCTATGGAATGGCTAGTAAACACATTTATGGGCGAATAGACCGCATTTGGAACGTTGAGACCACACCATAATGGAAAGATTCGTATTGATGGAAGCAGCCCTACCCGTTGGAAGAATCAGCTACGATGTTTGCTTATTTAACCCATCTGATGCTGCGTCGGGACCACTTTTCGCCACCCGTGATTAACTGAGCTATCATTGATTTGATTGTGTGTTGAACTGGGATTTCATAACCTAGACCTCGTCATCTGTTTTTTAATCCATTTGTACGTTCACCTACCCTGAATTGTTCATTTAAAAGAGAGAATGTTGAGCGAACAGACTAAGTTAGAGAAGTCCATCGAAGAGGTCCTTAAGAATTTTATGGTTGATACAGCTATGTCTGAAGGTGTTCATGTATCGATGAATAGGGGACTCTAGGCTTCACCTTCGACTACATGACGTTCGGGCCATACTAACCCCGTGATTGAGAAGTGAAGTAAGAATCACGATGATCTGGATAATGCGAAGCAAATCCCGTCGATCTTACCTGATTATATCCCGCCTTTGGTTGGCGCGGTTAATCGTGACAACATCCCATGGGACTACGAGTACACTTTTATCACCGTGTAGATCGAGAACTATACAGAGATACAGAGTGAATCAGGATGAACTATATGGTAGAACAAAAAAGGAATTGAGCGAAGTACAAGAAGCTATTCGCTCGGTCCACGTAGTCCCTACTACGCCTTCCTCGGTAGAGACTATTGAGTTGGGGGATGAGCCAGCCCAACTTAGAAGACTTGTATATGCAATGGAGGCTCGACTTCATTGAGTTCAAGAAGAGAAGGAGAAGGCTACAGAATCCCTAAAGAAAGAGAAAGAGGAAGTCTTAGAGAAACTACGAGTTACACGGTATTGTGTAATCGCGTATGAAAATGAGAAAGATGAGTTTTGGGCGATGCTCAAAGAAGACAAAGAAAATATACAAAGGGAAAAGGACCAACTACTCGCAGAGAAAACTATATTCAAAGAAGTGGTGAGAAGAGCACTTCTCTCTGTGCCAGGCTTGGAATAGGAGGAACACGAGGAAGTCGAGGTTCAAGTGATGAAGCTCACTGAGGCCATCCAGTAGCTTCAAGAAAGGGTAATGGAGTTGGAGATCCAAGTAGTACCAAGCACTCTGTAGGAAGTGCGCAACCAGAGGGAGGAAGCCGCTAAGAGAGCATTCAAAAGGATCAGAACCCTTGCCTCAGAATGCAAGCAGTTGAGCAACATAAGTGTTCATACCTACGAACATCTCATGGAAGATCCATAACTTAGGAAGTTAGAAGTGCATCTATAGCAGGCGCAGCAGCAAGCACTAACAGTTCAAGCGCATATGAAGTCACTCACTGTAGTCGAGAGAATGAAGAGATCACAAGAACGATGCGCGTCCCATCAATAGACTACTACTATCCAAGGCAGAGTAATGGAAGTCACACAGATACTACAATCGGTGCAGGAGGAAGCCTGTGTTGTGTTTGAAGAGATTGAAGGACAAGGTTCACAACTCGACCAAGTGGTTGTGACAGTGGAACAACGCCTGGAAGGGCCTGTTACAGAACAAATGATCTAGGATTTCATGGAGCAAGAGGCTCAATTGAAGCAGCAAGTCAAGGCAGCATGAGCTAATCTTGAGGCCTTCGAAGTCGCGTTGCCCAGAACTGAGTGACTCAGGACGAGTCAAGGGTGAGTGTTGGGGGCCTGTTGGCCCTCGACCAAGTTTTGGGGAAACATTGGTCAGGTTTGACCACTTTTTTGACTTCGACTCAATGATCGAATAAGGAGTGCTCAGGAAGAGATGAGATTGCGGATCTCACTTGTTTTGTGGGATTTGTGGACCCAGCAAGGGGTTCATTAAGGTTTTTGTATTAGCGTTTATGGGATGTCATCACATGGGTTTACAAATGATTAGGCCTTTTGTAAATGTAAAAGTATAAATAAGATTGTAAGGATGAGTAGTCAAGTGGTAGAGGGGGAAGGCAATTGGCTAAGTGCAAGAAGCAAGTAGTTCTGAGTTGCTTTGTGCAACAGAACATGTATGTAAGGCTCAGTGCTTGATAGAGGAGTTGGCTCTATGCCTTGACCTGATTTTGGGAAGGTGGATCTGGTGCTTAGTGCACAGATCACATGTTCGGTGCGAAGCTTGGCTCTATGGATTAGTGCACAGGAGCAGATGAATGTAAGATATTGAAGCCTAATAAAGAAGAAGAAGTAGTTGGTGGGCATAGCCCCACACTAGGGTGAACCACGTATATCATGTGTTGATGGTTTTCTTTGTGCTATGATGTTTATGCTGTGAATCTGCTTAGTGAATTGATTGTTATATATGATAGATAGATCTATGAATGTTTAGTGCTTTATTTATGTTGAATGTGTTAGATATAACCTATGATGCTAAGTGTGATGTGTATGTTGTTAGTATTACTGTGTTGATCTATTCTTAGGGTTTGTTCTGTAATGTGAATAAAGTTGAGAAACTAATGCATGTTATCTTCCAAGTACTTTGCGAAGTGTTATAATCACAGATCTGTGTCTCAGCTTTGTTACAGACACCTTAGTCATGTAACCCCCTTGCCTCTACCTCGGGTGAGACTTCGTCTGCTTCGTAGGTGTTTCCTAAAGGGTCAGTAGTTAGGGTTTTGTTGGTGCATTGTTGAAGCGTTGAACCCTGGGTCTGCCCCTGTGCCAACACATAATATAGAGGTAAATTATTTTGAATGCTTGGATGAAATTTATAAAAAAAAACTATTAAAGATAAATACGAGTACTTTGAGAATGTTGACTTTGTTTGGTAGGAGTATTTTTCCATTATAAAAGTGACATAATTTCAAGCTCAACAAATGGAGATATAGTTTTGAATACTCCATTTAGTTGGCCATAAAGTAAACCAAAGGAATATGAAGGAAAAAATGCAATTAACAACATGAATCTCAAGGCATTATTTAGTCTTCACAGCCAAAGGAAAAAGAAATTTATATTGAATCTAGAAGATCATGTGCACATAATGAAGACACAGAAGACCTTTAAAGGATCTCAATACAAGATATTAGGGAAGGTTTTATTATTGCAGTTTTAGTTGTTGGATTACTGAGAGGGGGGGTGAATCAGTAATAGAGAAATTCAATCCTTTTTAACCACAATATGCAAGTATTATATCAATGTAGCATTATCATCCAATAGTTGTAGAGTAAATAAACAATGAACAAATGAGAAATCATACACATACACAGTACACCAGTGTTTTTACGTGGAAACCCAAAGAGGGAGAAAACCACAGAATGTTTTTTCTTATATGTATTTAAGAATTACATTCATTGGAAGCACCAAATTCCTTTGTTTTCCAGCTGCAACTGGAAGGATGCTCCAACCCACTAATTTCTTAGGCTACAAGCTGAGGGAAGTTCCAACTCCCCAATTCTCTGGCTACAACCAAAAGAGGCCACGATCCCCTATGTTCTCCGGCTACAACCGGAAGGTGGCTACAACCACCTGTCCTTACCCAGTCTAACCACCCTGACATAGAAGTAGAATGATGGAACCATTTTCACACTATCACTGTGAGATATACCATTGTAACAACCTCTACCAATCAACCTGTAATCAATCTTGTTCAATTCTAGCTTATTCTAGAGAGTGAACTTGTAGACCATGCCCCACGTAGAATATTTGTTGTATGGATCTGAAAATTGTACAAATAATATTACTACAAACTGTACTCTAACCAATACATTTTGTCTTACTGAATTTGGATCTGTTATGAAGAAGTTATGACATTTTTACCCGAACCACCTTAGAAATCATCATCAAACGAATTTATCCTCCCTTGAATTTCGGCCTTCTTTACTTCACCTTCCCTCTGAAATTGGACTTAGATATCCTTTGGTTACCTCAGTCACTTGTAGATATTCAATATGCTTGAGTGTGATTAAAATGAGAGATTCTTTCCTCTTATTTATACTTTCATGTAGCTTCCTCAAGGGTTTACCTTTTAACCATCTTAACCCACTTTCCTTATTTTAGGGTTAACCCACTTCTAACCACTTGTCAACTTAGTAATTTCTCCATTAATTTTTTTATTTAAATCATATATTTTGTATTCACTTTGAATTATAGTACGCTCATCACTTCACTTTATTATTTACCTTCTAAAATCTCTTAAACCACTTTGACTACTTTGACCTTTTGGAGCCTCTAGATGACTCATGAGGGTTCTCCAACTTCACATGGCCATAACTCACAAACCGTGAGAAGTTATGTGATGTTCCACATACCAATGGAAATGACATAACATGTACTATCCATCTAGAATATTATTACCTACAAATATATCAAAACCCATACCATTATCCATCAAAAAAACTTGGGTACATTACCCAAACCTTTCTCCAACTTCACATGGCCATAACTCTCTAACCGTGAGGAGTTATGTGACGTTCCACATACCATCGAAAATGGAATGACATGTACTATCCATATGGAATAGTATTACCTGAAAATATATCAAAACTCATATCATTATCCATCAAACAAAATTGGGTCCATTACCCAAACCATTGTGCTGCCGTAATTTTCTACCAGACTTTCTTCAAGGGTTGACATCAATGACAACCAACCCAATTAATCAACAATATCCCCCTTTGGCATTGATGGAAACACTCTAATGCAATACTGAATTCATATCACTCATGCTCCCCCTATGACCATCGCTCCCACTGGAACCATTCCTCTTTGTTCTTTCTCCAATCATTTACCTTTGCGTCTGATAAATCTCTCCCCCTTTGTCATCAATGGAAAAGGTATCTTTCCAGACAGAGTTTCTCCCCCTAACTGAAATCTTAATGAAACTTATCTCCCAACCTGAACTGTCCTCTTTATGGTGATTCCTCATGTAAATCTAAGATATATAAGATAAGCATTCAAAAGAATTCATTTTGGAGTAGAAATTACTCCGAGTCTATGACGAAGATACTCAAAGGCTTCTCGTGGAAGCGTTTTTGTAAAGATGCTTGCCACTTGTTCTTTTGTGCCCACATATTCAACTCTAATGTTCTTCTTTGCAACTTGTTCTCGTAGAAAGTGATACTTGATTGGAATGTTCTTCATCTTGGAGTGCATCACCGAGTTCTTTAAGATACTGATGGTGCTTGTATTATCACAATATATTGGAATGGGCTCATCATACTCAACTTGTATATTTGTCAGAGTTTGTTTCATCCATAAAACCTATGTACAACATCATGTTGCTGCAATATACTATGCTTTGGTTGTAGATAAAGATATTGATGATTTTTTCTTGCTTATCCATGATACTAAACACTCAGCCAAGTAGAAACTTGCTCCACTGGTGCTTCGTCGGTCATCAATGCAACCTGTCCAATCTGCATCTGTATAGGAAAATAAGTGATATATCCTTTCCTTTTGGATACCATAATTCAAACTCTTATGTTCGTTTGAGATATCTGAAAATCCTCTTCACGGCTAATACATGTGATTCATTTAGTTATGCTTGAAATTGTGCCACTTGTCCAACTGCTTGCATTACATCGGGTTTGGATGTTGTCACATATAGTAAGCTACCAATCATTGACTTGTATTGCATCTAGTCTGTAGGTTTTGAATCATCATATTTTCTCAACTTGCAACTGGTTTTCATAGGAGTGGTAACTAGTTTGCAATCTTCCATTCTGAACGTCTTTAGCATTTTTCTGATATACTTACTTTGAGAAATAAAAATTCCTTGGTTGCTTTGACATATCTGAAGACCCAAACAAAAGGATAGTTCTCCAAGTAATGACATTTCAAATTCATTATGCATATCCTTTGCAAATTTTTGGCTTAACCTATCATTAGTACTTCCAAAACAATATCATCAACATAAATTTAAATTAATAAAATACTACCTTGAGTTACCTTGATGTAGAGGCTGTTGTCTGTGCTTCCTTTCCATAGTTCGTAGAGAGTTTTGTCATTGTTGTTTTTGAGAATTACTCTTTTTTGAATGTATATTGTTGCATGCACTGCATGTGTCCAAAAAATATATGTCAATTTGGAATCCATTAGCATTGTTCAAGCCATTTCCTATGTATTTATCATCCATTATGATAATGTTCCTTTGTCTTTGAACCACTCTCTGAACGAATATATGAATCCATGCTCTCTTCCACTGTCATATATATGTCCAAACCTACTAAGTGTTCTTACAAATCCATCTCTGTCCATGTTGTCCAAGACTCTACTTGCGGAATTGTCCATAATGTTAACCCATTTAACACTATAATATCATGAAGTCTTGATTAATCTATCAAACTGTACTTTTGTTAACTGACTACTCTGAATCTGTATTCTCAAACTCTGCAAGCTTCTCGAAGGATGGTTCTTTGGTCTGTCACAATTATCGCATAGACTCCTCCTATCTAATATTCATATTACCCGGGATTCTCTAAGTCGGATGGCTCAGAACAATTCCTGCTTTGATGTGTATTCATCATCATCTTCATTGGTAGATTCATCATCATTTGCATTTGTAGATTCATTATCTCTTTGAGCTCTGACTTCTTTATTTATGTTTTTGAATCCATCTTTCACTACAATGCCTGGAACTGCAATCTCTTGAACTTGTTCCTTATTTACCTGTCCTTCCTTTCTTTCAGTTATTTTCCAAACCTTTTTGTATCTGACATCTTTCTCTTTCTCTGTAGAATTTTATTTATCTCGTTTTATTGTCAATCTTGCGATCTCCGGTACCTGGTCTTTGTTCACTTGTTCTTCCTATTTTCTTATCCATACTTTCTTATATTTGATATCAGTGTTCTCTTTCATGGAAGTATTGATCATGCTTCTACAATCATTGGCTATGTGTCCATAGTTATGACATTTGTAACACTCAATGTTACGTGTGGCCACATAGGCACTTCTTGCTTGAACATTTATTTTATAATCCTTGCAATTTGCAACCTTATGTCCAAAATTAGTACAGTAAAAACAACGACCATAAAATAAATTTGCATACCTGGGAGTGAATGATCTTCTTTGTAGTGTAGTCCTTCTGAATTTTTTCCTTGACTGATCATGGTCATGATTGAAGCTTCTTTTTGGCTTGAACACAGATGGTCTTCTTGAATATGTATCTTCAATAGTTTTCTTAGATTATGGTTGACCATGATTCCTTTCTTTGAGTACTTCTACATAACTCTTTCTATTTTCTTCATTCTTCTTTTCTAGCTACCTAGAGTGCTTCTCTTCATTCTTTGTAACTTATGTGGATGTTTCTGTCTCTTCAACGTTCTTTTTGAGCTTGACGATTTTACTTCTCAATGTGACATATTCTTCTTCAAGCTTCTTAACCTCTTCTTATTTCTTTAATATTTGAGACTTCATGAATTCTTATGTTCTCTTTGCTTCTTCAAGATGAATTTTTAATGTGATTATTTCTTCTTCAAGTACTTTCTCTTCTTGACCAAACTCTGACTCAATCTGGTTTAGATTGTTAGTTCTTTCCTTAAGATGATCTGTCAATATATTCTCTCTCATTTATGCTTCTTCCTTCTGTGTTGCTATGTTGGCTTCCAAACACTGCTTTTGATATTCAATATCTTCTTCAATCTTTATGGATTCTTCTAGATAAGTTCTTAAGTTCTTGATGACTTGTTGGGCTTCTTCAAAAATGTGAACACTTTCCTTTTGTTTCATCAATTCTTTCTTGATTGACATGTTTTCTTCTCTAAGTTCATCTAAAACACTAATCAATTATGCCTCATAATCGTCTTCCTTTTCAATTTGTTTTTCTGTCTCATTTCCTTCATGCCATTCTATTTCAAGATGTTTGTGTTTTTCACAATTAAAGAAAAACAACATACCTCTGTTGATTATGTACTCTTCATCTTTTAAATCTGTTTGACATGGTGAACATATTTCTTCTTGATTTTTACCTGCATCTTCTTTGGAATTTTCTGAATCTGTGATGGGTGAAGAATATATGTCATGTAACTTATCCCAAAGTTATTTGGCTGATGAACATTTACCAAGCTTTTCTCTTACCGGATTAGATAATCCTTCCCAGATAAAATCCATTTTTATTTTGTTATTCTTCTTCAATTCCTTCTTGGTTGCAGTCTTTTCCCTTTTTGAACAATCATATTTTGTAATGACTAATAGCCAAATATAATGCCCCTGTGCCTGTAAAAATAATTTTGTCCTTATGCTCCACATATCATACTTTAAACCATTTTGACCACTAAACATTGGTACTCCATTCTCATAATAATCCATGATCTCCTTCCAGTGGTTAAAATGTTTCCTAAAGGAACCTACTCTGATACCAATTGTTGGATTACTGAGAGGGGGCATGAATCCATAATAGATAAATTCAATCCTTTTTAACCACAATATGCAAGTTTTATATCAATCAAGTGTTATATCAATGTAGCATTATCATCCAATAGTTGCAGAGTAAATAAACAATGAAAAAATGAGCAATCATACACATACACAGTACACTGGTGTTTTTACGTGGAAATCCAAAGCGAGATAAAACCATGGAATGTTTTTTATTATATGTCTTTAAGAATTACATTCATTGGAAGCACCAACTTCCGTTGTTTTCTAGCTACAACTGGAAGGAGGCTCCAACCCCCTAATTTATCAGGCTACAACCTGAGGGAAGCTCCAACTCCCCAATTCTCTGGCTACAACCAGAAGGAGACTACGACCCCCTATGTTCTCTGAATACGACCACGTGTCCTTGCCTCATCCAACCGCACTGACATAGAAGTAGAATGATGGAACCACTATCACACTATCACTGTGAGATATACCATTGTAACAACCTGTACCAATCAACCTGTAATCAACCTTGTTGAATTATGTCTTATTCTAGAGAGCGAACTTGTAGAGCATTCCCTGCACGGAATATTTGTTGTATGGATTTGAAAATTGTACACAGAATACTAAAGACTGTACTCTAACCAATACATTTGATCTTATTAAATTTGGATATGTTATGAATAATTTATGATGTTTTTACCCGAACCACCTTAGAAAGCATCATCAAAAGAATTTATCCTCCCTTGAATTTCGACCTTCTTTACTTCACCTTCCCTCTGAAATTCGGCTTAAATATCCTTTGGTTAGCTCAGTCACCTATAGATATTCAATATGCTCAAGTGTGATTAAAATGAGAGAGCCTTGTCTCTTATTTATACTTTCATGTAGCTTCCTCAAGGGGTTACCTTTTAACCATCTTAACCCACTTTCCTTGTTTTAGGGTTAACCCACTTCTAACCACTTGTCAACTTAGTAATTTATCCATTAACTTTATTATTTAAATAATTTATTTTGTATTCACTTTGAATTATAGTACACTCATCACTTCACTTTATTATTTACCTTCTAAAATCTCTTAAACCACTTTGACTACTTTGACCTTTTGGGGATTCTAGATGACTCATGATGGTTCTCCAACTTCACATAGCCATAACTCTCTAATCGTGAGCAGTTATGTGACGTTCCACATACCAATGGAAATGGAATGACATGTACTATCCATATAGATTATTCTTACATGAAAATATATCAAAATGCATACCATTATCCATCAAACAAACTTGGGTCCATTACCCAAACCTTTCTCCAACTTCACATGGCCATAACTCTCTAAACGTGAGGAGTTATGTGACGTTCCACATACCACCGGAAATGGCATGACATGTACTATCCATATGGAATAGTCTTACCTACAAATATATAAAAATTCATACCATTATCCATCAAACAAACTTGGGTCCATTACCCAAACCATTGTGCTACTAGAATTGGCTACCGGACTTTCTTCAATGGTTGAAATCAATGACAACCAACCCAATTAATCAACATTAGTCATTGAACATCCACATGGTTATCCATTCTAGATTGAAAAATTTATGAAAGTCAATAAAGAAAATGAATAAGTTATAGTAGTTGAAATTTGTATGTAACAATTGAACACTCATTTAATGGTGTGTACATGTTAGAGATGGTAGTCGAGAAACAAATTAGCATAAAGAAAAAAATAAATGGTCAAATCATAAATCATCGTCACATTGACATTTAAAAATAAAGGATGATGACATACTTTTTTATGACTTGCATTTGACAAAGAGATGCACTCTTCATTTCAGGGCTATAAAGATTATCAAGAGGTTGTTGGCATGATAAATAGCTGTGAGATGGGACTCTAATGAACCTAGTCATATATCCAGAGGGATTATAGCATCTAAAATGTTAGGCGTGCATGTAAATTCAAATAGTGCACTCATTGATAATAGAGAATAATATGGTTCATATTCATCTTCATCCAGTCATTCATCAGAAGATAATGTAGACTCAGATAGTATCTCTGAATCCATGGATGGATTCTAATAATAGTATCAAACATTATATATATTTATGACTAATGTGATATTTGTATGGTAACTCTAGAGTGTTTGAACTTACATATGATATTCCATGAAGTTATGAATACTTTATATGTTTCTTGGCTTATAAGATTTGATTATGAATAATATAACAAGATTTCTTAGCTATTTCATTTGAATATAGATAATGCAATGATATTTTTATGAAATAATTTGTGTTTAGTTCAATGCAATTTGCATTGAGTTTTTTATTAATAAGTAAATCAAATATTTGGAAGAAATGTTGAAATTTTAAATTATAGGGTGGCATTGCCATGTCATTGTTTATTGTTTGGAGCTTGAAGTTAAAAAATAACCCTAAATGAGTTGACATTCTAAGGTTGATATTATGGTTTTATTTACAACAATGCTAGTTTTTTAGGCCACGGTTTCAAAATGTTGCAATTTTAAGTCCGAAAAAAAAATGCTATTGGTAGCATCAATTTTTTATTCAGGGGTTTATTTTAAAATTTTTATTGCAATGGTACTAGTTTTTAATGCCACATTTTCAAAAATATCACAATTTTAAACCCAAAAAGAGGGGTGTTGCTAGTAGCACCACTTTTCGATTTTGTGGTTGATTTTATGGTTTTGGTTTCAATGACACTAGTTGTTAAGGCCATGGTTTCAAACAAGTTGTATTTTTCACCCTAGATTTAAAAACAAATTGTTATTAGTAGCATCACTTTTCAATTCGAGGGTTGATTTTGAAGTTTTTTTAGCAACAATACAGATTTTTAAAGTTCATGATTATAAAAGGTCATAATTTTAACCCCCCCCCAAAAAAAGGTTCTATCAGTAGCACAACTTTTCGATTCAGGGGTTGATTTTGGTGTTTTTGATGCAATATGGGTTTTTAGGGTTAAATTTCTCATTTTGAGGTGATAGTTCTCATCAAAGTTGCAATTGTGTTCTCTTTAATATTGATATATTAAGTAATGTATGGCATAGTGATATGCATGCACATACATAAATAGAATGTTGACATTAAAATTGAAATTCAAAATACACCCTTAAGAATCTAAATGAACAATATAAAAATCCAAACACACAATTGTAAAAATCTCTATGCACACTTTTGAAATCTAAATTCACAATTTTGTATTTTAAAACTCACAACTTTGGAATGAAAAATCATACTTTCGTAATCGAAATTCATACTTTGTAAACACTGAAATTCACACTTTCAAAATCAATGTTTTTGTAAACACCGATGTCCACATTTTAGAAGTGTAGATTCTAGCTTATAAAACCAAATTTAATGAAATTAGTGTTTTTAAATCTTTCATTCAAATTGTTCCCAAAGATTCTGAAGTTAAGGGTTGCTATAGAAATACTATGCATGGTGTTGTACATCTTAGAAATTTAAAATCACAAAATAGAAAGAGTTAAATGATCTTTCTAAGTTTGACAAAGTACAATAAGGAGATTTTGAAGAAAAATTAAAACTGTGGATTATGTATTTGCAAGGACATAGATGGAACTTCGTTTGAATCTATTAATTTTCATGGATCTATAGATTGAAGATGAACAAGAGCCATGTAATGGTTAGTCCCTATTGTATGTGTTATAAAATTGACTACACCTACAATTTCAATGTAGGTTGAAATGAAGCCTCAAGGCCTATCTCAATTAGTTAAACCATCCACCCAATGTATGATAATAACAAGGAATTCATAGGTCACAAGTTCAAATCTAGTCGTGTCCTTCATGGTTGATCCACCCTCCATCTAAATATGTCAAGAAAGAGGAAATTTTCCACGAAATTTTCCTTCAAAAAATAAAAAATGAAATAATAAATTGACCAAAATATATATATATATATATATATATATATATATATATATAAACTCCAATATTTTTCCATAATCAATTACCATATCAAGTATTGCATATATATTTTGTTAACATGCATCAAAAGAAATTATTTCAGTTAAATAAATAAATTTACTCTCTTTAAAAATATATTTTGTATTTCATTAAGAATTTATATTCTATAAAAATTAAAAAATATGTTTTCTATAATAATTGGCTTATGTCAAGGGCACCAAGCGCAGGGGGAGCCTACATGATCCCAAAGAAATAAGATTTTTCACTAAGCCTTGGGGCTTGGGAATGTTGCAAATAATTTAGGAGAGGCTTACTTGTTTTGGTGTGGTATTTTCATTGTCAAGGATGAAGTATTTAGGTCTTTATTAGTCTTTGAGAACTCCATATTGATAATAAAAGAAATGATTTCCCTATCCAACCCAGTGGGGAAAAAGTTAAAATCCATCGTCTCTCAATTAAATTGTGTTCTATTTCATTTCCAAAGGGTCTCATTTTACCATATCAAGAGGGACTTGAATGGGGAGGTTGATCATTGGACTAAGGTTGCTTCTTCCTTAAGACTAGGACATCTAGTTAAAAATGGGGACCTTAGCTACTGATTACTCCTTAGATTTATTTTTTAATGTGTGTTAATTGGTTTCATATTCAATATGCAAACAAAAATGATGAATAATTGGTCGAGCCTTGAGAAGGATAGAGTGAGGTGGTTCGTTCCACATCTCCTTATGGCTTGGCAAGTTTTATTTGCGGTTATTCAATGTGAAAAGATGATTTGTTTTATGAAATGTGGGAAAATGCTTGTCCCGAGTTCTTTGTTAGGGTTAATTTATGGTTTTTTAGTTTGGAAATGGCTCAGTTGGGGCTTTGGTGGCAGTTGCAGTGCTCCCTAGGCAAGGATTTTTGTCTTTTGGTGCGGAAGCAGTTGGTTGTTCTTTCCTTTTTTGGGTGGGAAACGTTCGGAATGGAGTATTTCTCTGCAATCTAAATTTTTGAGCAGTACTTAGTTCTCAATGTTGGCACTTTCCTTCTATCATAGTGCTTTGTCCTGACAAGTCCCAATTCCTTGGCTTTTTTTCTTTGCTAACAATGTCTATGGATTTTCTGTTATTGATTCTTAGAGTTGTGGGATTAGGATAAATCTGAAGGTTTCGTTCCTTCCATGACTTGTGGAACGACCTTTCTTGATTGGTTTGGGGTCTTTTGGTATGGTTTCAAGGTCAGGCGCCTCCTTCTATTTGCTACCCTTCTCTCCTTTCAATTCATTGGTCGACTCTATGGATTTTCCCTCTACTAAGGGTATGGACAGGTTTGTCATGGACAATGAAGATGCAAGGGAAATTTGATGAGTTCTTCGCAAGCATGACAACATCATCCAGGCCAATAACAATGCATTGATTGCCATTTCCTCCAAAATCATTGAAAAGAAAAAGAAAGAACTAAGGGATTTCATAAATAGGAAAATAGATCGACTGATAGAAGAATAAGAAGTTAAGTCAAAGAAGAAAAAGGAAAGAGAATTAGATGTCGAGGTTGAAAGAGCGCAAGAAGGATTGAAGGACCTATCCATGCAAGAAGAAATTAAATTCACCCAGGAAGTGGTAAGGGAAAGGATATTAACTTCGAACCCTTTGGAAGTACATCATCACTACAAAGTCACTAGGATAGGAGAAAATAAGAATTAGAATGGAAAGAGGAATCCAGAAACAGTTAGAAAGACTTAGATCACAGGAAAGAAATCAAGGAAGCTCAGTAAGAAGAAAGCCAAGTTATAAAAGCTATAGGGAGTTACAGATAAGACTTCGCAGGAGGTAGGTTTGAAGGATTTGAGCCTTGTCAGAACAGAAGAACCACGCAGAAAGGGAATTCACCTCGGCGAATCTATATGACCGTTAGAGGCGCCCCGACCATTAGAATGACACTCCGAAATGGCTAGGAAACACATTTATGGGAGAATAGACCACATTTGGGATGTTGAGACCACACCATAACGAAAATATTCACATTGATGGAAGCAGCCCTACTCGTTGGAAGAATCCCTTACAATGTTCACTTATTTAACACGTCTGATGCTGCACTGGGACCACTTTTCGCCACCTATGATTAACTGAGATATCAGAGATTTGATTGTGTGTCGAACTGTAATTTCAAAACCTAGACCTCGTTATCCATTGTTTAATCCATATGTATGTTTTCCTACCCTAACCTATCTATTTAAAAGAAAGAATGTCGAGCGAACATACTGAGTTAGAGAATTTCATCGAAGAGGTCCTTAAGAATTTTATGGCTGATAGAGCTATGTATGAAGGTGTTTAGGCATCAACGACTAAGGCACTCCAAGATTCCCCTTCAACTGCACAATGTTTGGGTCGTACTAACCCCACGACTGAGAAGAGAAGTAAGCATCGCGACGATCTAGCTAATCCGAAGAAGATCCCGTCGATCTTACCTGATTATATCCCGCCTTTGGCTGGCACAGTTAACTGTGACAGCATCCCACAGGACTATGAGTACACTTTGATCACCACGTACATCCATAAGGGGATACACATTGTAAAACACCCATGACGGGGCATAAAAGTTTTTGATTTCCATAAAGGACAGGAACTCCATTCTTGGTTCCTATTTTGGAAGGTCAGGGATCCAATCTGACCTCCTGGTCAAGGATCATTCTTAACTTTGTTGAGCTGGAGCAGCTCTTTGATTCCCTATTGGAATCTCATGAATGAATCCACAGGTCCTTTCTTGAAACTCGACATGCACAACTAAACCCTAAGCGCGAGCCTCGCCTCCACACGGTCACGAGTTGTGACCATACGCGTATGCAAAAGGCAGGTCGCAATTTCGTGTGTCGGGTATTCTACATGTGAGTCAACCCTGACTCCCGACTCCCGAAACTCTGAAAAGAGCTCCGCCTACATCAGATCAACGGTCCACGATCTCTGTGATCTGATGGTCCAAATATCCCTTTCTCTTATCGGGACTTCAAATTTTGCGAAGTCGAAAGACTTCTCTCCTCAGATCTTTCGATCCCCAATATTCTGATATCTACTTCGTGGCAGATCAACGGTCCATACTCCTCTCGATCAACTGTCGATATCCTCCTTTCGTGAATCGGAATTTCACGACTTGTGACCTCCCAATCACAACTTCCTTCACATTCTCGACTTCTGAAATGTCGATATTTAGGGGCCCCAAAATCTGATGGTTCACGCTCCTTTGGATCTAACGGTCCAGATCTCATCGTGATTTCGCGTATCAGGATTTCACGTATCGCGAAGTTGAAAGAATTTTCACCTCCATTCTCACGATTCCCGAAATGTTGAAACTCTTCCTGGACAATCAACGGTCCAAATCTCTCCTCAATCAATGGTTGTGATCTTTTCACGAGTTTTCACTTCACAAACTCTCTTGACTCTTCTCTTTGACTTCTTAACTCTGTGATTCAGCGAAATGATGACCCTTCACCACATGCCCTCCTTGGCAATGGATGTTCCCGATGATTTCAAAACTTGTCTCGTGCACCTTCCTCCAGATCTAATGACTATTGGTCCACACACCAGATCCAACGGCTCAGATCTGTTTCTCTGCACACACTCCTGTGTGCCTGGATGTGAAGTTCAATAGTCCAGATCTTCCCTCTGCAGCTTATCTGACGGTTATCGTGCTCCTCCTCCTGAGCTTTGGCACCTTTCTTCCCAGACTTGGAAGATTTTGATACTTCAAAGGCCTCGACATTTTCTTCCTCTGCGATCCCTATGACCTTGGGTCTCACCCACATTTTGGAAACACTATCCCTCCTGAGCTTTTGAATCTTTACTCAGTTCTAAGGGAACTCGGTCCTCTGCTTCCTTAGAAGACTTCTAGTGGCCCTCGTAGCACACTTTGCGCTTATCTCTTCTGAGCTTGGTTCTTAGGGAATTTTGAGTTTCCACATACTCTTGCGGTAATCGGCTTGTGTCATATCGACGGTCTATGAACTTCCTTGATCCAATGGTCCAAATCACATTGCAACTTCGGGTTTCAGAAGTTTTAGTCACTCCAACGTGTGAATATCTCGACGTGTGAATCCACGATCTCGCTAATCTGACGGTCAAGGTTGTTCCCGATAGACTCTTAGATATACGGTCCATTTCATTTCGTAACATTGGATGTCGGAGGTTTTGGCCACTCCAACTCACAATTCTCCCAAAGCGTGAATCTTCGAGCTCATAGATCGGACGGTCAAGAAGGACCCCGAAGGATCTAGAATCCCACGGTCCATATCCTTTCGTGACTTTGGACATCGGAGGTTTTACCTCCCATACAACAGATTCACTCAACTCGTCGAACTTGCAAAGATTGAAGGAGTCGAGGCGTTAACACTTGCGCTCTTTCTTCAAATCTAACGGTCGTGACAGACCTTGGAACCTCCCAAATGGATTTCATCCATTCATCTCCAAATGAAAGAATGTTCATTTTTTATACTTAAAACTTGTTATCCTTCCTGAGCTTCATCGGTTATGAAGGACTTAAGAGCATTGTGCTCTTTCTCTTGGACTTAATCACTTAGAAGGGTCTTCTGCACATCTCCTATGCTCCTTCATCAAGTTTAGGACTTGAGTGGTCCTTGGTCTCTTCTAGCCTCACAGAGAGCATGTGTGTATCTGCACTACCTCTCCTAAGCTTAACCCACTCTGTCCTCTAAGGGACTCAGAATGATAGGAGGGTCGACATGCATACATGAAACTATGCCTAAGGTTGACGAACTCACAGTTTGTGGCTCTGGCTTAAGCCACCACGGAACGCAAGCATTTATTTTCTATTGTTAGAAGACTTCTTGTTGCAGATAAAATATTAGATGAGGTTATTGAAGAACCATTTTTATTGGATAAATTTGATCAATAAAGATGTAGGGTTTTTTTCCTAAGCATTCTCCTAATCCAAGATATTCAAAATATTCAAGATATTCAAGGACCAGACTTCCTTTGAGGAATGGAGCAAAAACAAACCAGAAGTCACCCACTTTCGAATATTTCGATCACGTGCATGGGCCCACATACCCTTTGAAAAGAAGAAAGAATAATATCCAAAAAGTACCGCATGCATATTCATGGGATATCCAGATGGAATGAAGGGTTACAGGTTGCTTGATCCCTCTACTAACATGATCATAATTGAACACAATGTTTTGTTTTAGGAAAATCCCTTTCATGCACCATCAAAGCCACATGCAGATACCTCTATACCACTGCCTGCACCATACATCATTGATGATGAGTCCACTCACTCAGCTCATGGTTAAGATCTACGTTCCAAATTTGATTTTGGAGATGAAGAGCATGATGATGATCAACATGTAGATGTTGAGCCACCACAGATTCCCAAGCGGGCACAAAACACCCTACAAGAAGTGGGAGATCTTGTGGGGGATCCAGTAGATTAAAGGAGGAGGAGGTATCAGTTAGAGGATCCTCCTCATGCACTTAAAAATACCGAACTAGTGATGCATATGCATTGCTATATGGTTCTAGCTTCAAACTTGCAAACCTATGCAGAGGCTACAGGGAATCCTTTCTAGGAAGTATTCATGCAAGAGGAGTATAAATATTTCCCCAAGAACCAGAATTGGGATCTAGTTTCACTTCCTTTAGAAAGTAAGCTTGTTAGATGTAGATGGGTATACATACCAAGAAGGAAAAAAACAAACATGTGAGTAGTTATAAGTAAATACTGGTTTCCAAAGGCTTTCAACAGATTCATGGGATAGACTATGATGAGACCTTTTCTCCTATAGCAAAGATGGACTCCATCTGATTGGACCTTGCCATTGTGACAGCCAGGGGGTGGGAAGTTTACCAGATGGATGTGAAGAATTATTTTCTTCATGGGGATATCTTAGAGGATATTTACATGGAGTAGACACAAGGGTTCATTCATAACTCATCCTTAGTATGCTTACTGAAGAAGTCCTTCTATGGACTCAAGTAGGAATTTATAGCATGGTATGCGAAGATTGATGCCTACTTTCTCTCTGATCAATTTTCAGATAGAAATCAGATCCAAACATCTGCATGTTGAGGACCTCATAATCCTTACTCATCTTATTTCTCTATGTTGATGACCTCCTTATCACAGTAAGTTCAACCTCAACAATTTTGGAGGTCAAATACATTCTACATGACAAGTTCACTATGATGAACATGGGTCCACTACACTATTTACTTGGTCTCGAGATCAATCAAGATGATTTAGGAATCAATATATCTCAAACTAAGTATGCCAAGGATTTTTTGGTTAGATTCCATGATCTGGAGGATCCATGAACGATCACTAAGGTCCACAAGGATCCAAAACGATCATAGAGGTCCATAAGGGTTAAAAAATACTAAACCATGAAGCACCATGTGGCACACTGTACATCCAACCAAGTAGGTGACTTGGAAATCCATGGGGTACAATGGAAAAATTGCAGTTTGAAACATGGTAGAGATAGACCAATGAGAGTATGCCATGTGGAAACCTCCCATTGACCATTAATGGTTAATGATTATCAAAAGTATAGGAGTCGACGAGAGTCAAACCCGCAACCTTCTATAACCTTACACAAACCTTCTTTGCCATTGCGCCACACACATGAGACTTAAACTTATATGGAATGATTTATATTTAAGGTTGAAAGTTGTATTGTTTGGGGTTTAAAAGGCCGGGGGGAAGACCTCTCGACCTTATCATATATTATATTTCCAACCATATGCCAAAATTTGGTCATCTATATTTTTCCACTTTTGGATTCATAAAATCTAATTTCTTCCAAACCATCTAAAATATTTCGGGCCCAAGACCTTGGTTTCTTCAATTTTCTCGGGTCCAAGAGCTTTATTCTATTTCACGGGATCAAGATCCTTAGTTTCTTCTTCTTATATTATTATTATAATAACAACTCCCTCTTACCCCTAATCTCAACACTTAATTCGTTTTCCTTATACCTCCCTCCTCTCCTATCACCTTACCCCCTCTCCACACTATTTGACACTTAGATTGTTTTTGAATTTTTTGTTTCTTATACCTCTTCTCACCTTACACCATCTCTCACACTTCACCTCATTAGTTTCATGACTTATTTTATTTTTCGTTACCCAGACTCACAGACTCCCTTATCCCCAAATTCCCCCCCTCACTTCTGCCACCTACACTTTACCCTTCCCCCTACCCCCCTTTCCCTAACTACCCACTCCCTCTCCTCTCCCATGAATCCATCCCATACTTAAAATATTATCCTAAAACCTCCTTATTTAAAAGGAGAACCAATAAGAGCAAGACACTTGGCACCCAATAAACACAAGACATGTGGTAGCTTTGGAATGGTGTCACATGGCAATTAATGGATGATCAAAGAATTACTTCGGGGTTGATTTCGGTTGTATCTTGTAACTTTGAGTCTTAAGTATGAGATATTTGAAATTGATCTATCAAATTCTCTTTTTTGATCTTCATAGTAATACTCTTTTAAAATTACTTGAGATGATCAAATTATTCTCTCTTGTTTCTCGTGAAGAAGATATGTATGGATATATATGTGATTAAGAAGATTGTGTATGTGATGCTGATCACAAATAAATTATGACGTTGAAGCCCTCCTTCAATCCTTTCTATTGTTAGAAGACTTCTTGTTTCACATAAAATATCAGATCAGGTTATTGAAGAACCATTTTTATTGGATAAATTTGAGAAATAAAGATTTAAAGTTTGCTGCCTAAGCATTCTCCTAATCCAAGATATTCAAGATATATATTTTAGCTAAAGAGGAGTACCACCTCTCTAAAAACACATGGGGATTCATATCCTCGTGAGGTTTCCGTTTTGGTCCTGACAGATTCAAATTTTAACAGTTTTGGTGACCATATTGGGGAACCATTTGTTTTCAAGATATTTGAGGCCCTATTTCAGATTTGATTGAGAAACCAGAATCTCCACAATTCAAGGCTTCTAAAAGAAGATTAAAAAAACTGCTTCTTTTTCTAGATGCAAGGGATTTATAAAAGGATTATTGAAAGATGTTGCACCTTTTTTATAACTTCAAAAATACCCAAGAAGAACAAAATATTCGAGAGAATGAGCTCCCTAGTAATTCCATTAATGGAAAGACTCAAAATTTTCAAGAAGATGTATATTTTGACTCCTATGAAGAATTTCATTCATGTCATGATATTCCTTTATATTCTTCATCAAGCCCATCAATGGCTTTACAAGACTCAATAAAAGGAACAACCTCCCAAAGAATAACGTGACTACATAGAGGCCCTTTAAATCTTCCAGAAGAAAATTTTCAGATGCCTAATATTCCTATGGAAAAAATTTCTACAATCTTTGGAAATACTTTGGAGGATGCAGATCAAAATTTATATAGATTCATTTGTGCATGTCAAATTTGTAATATTACTAAAGAAAAGAATATATGCTGAGTATTTTTACAAACTCTCCGTGGGAATTCTCTTGAATGGTACAGTTCATTGTTGTCGGTTACCATTACCAGTTGGGACATATTAGAATATTTATTTGTTCAAAGGTTTTCCCACCCACCCTCTCCCATATGGATGCAATATAATGGAATGATAAATTTTGAAGAAGAATCTAATCAAATATTGGATGACTTTTCCAAGTCATTTCATATGGCTGAAGATGAAGATGAAAATTCCAATTTATAATAAGAAAATTTCAGTCTCTCATATACTCCATATGATGATATTTTGAGAATCAAGTTTGATAATGAAATTAAGGAGACTTAACCAAATATACAAGAAGATTTCAACCTTGCAATAGATGATAAAAATCCTCAAGAGCACTTGTAGCAAGAATAATTGGTGAAAGAAATGAATCTTGAGAAGAATAATGAGCAATATTGTCTTTACATGAAAGAAGGGTCTTTTCAAGATAATATTGATGAATCAAAAACCTTGGAAGTGGTTGGAAATAATGATAAATATGAATGTATTCTAAGATTTGAAACTCCTCATCCAATAAAATGCAATAATATTCTTGAGCAACCAACAATTGACTTCATTGAATTATGGTTCCAGAGAATTGTTGGCCAAACAATGCAATCGGATTCTCAACACACTTGGTTACATCTTTCTCCATTACACATTAAGAGTGCCCCTGACTCATTGGTATGAGTTTCAATATGTTCCATAGTGATGGAGTTCATTCCAAAAATCAGATCCATAATTGTATGGCTCCACTAGATATCTACCTACACCTAAGGTGCCCTTTTCTTCCAAGTAAATCAGGGTAGGTAGATCATGTATGTACATATTTTGTTTCTTCAGTTTAGTTTTGTACAATAAGACAATTACTAAGACAACTCCATGAAAGAAGAAGAATCACAAGAAATCTATTTTGAATATGGCTTCATAGCCCAATGGAGAAGGTAAATGGTCTTGAGATTTTGGAGTTCTCAGCAACCCACAGGAAGTCATTGTCTCACAGTTGGAGCCAACTGTTGGCCAAAATTTGGTCAACTATGTTTTCCCTCTTTTGGATTGATAACAAAAAATGATATCAAAAGAATATTTTTTTTGGTATATTATAACTCTATGGTGTAGACCTCATTCTTAGCTCCGCCTCACATTTTTTTGATCCGAAATCCGAGTTCATATGCTCAAGATATCCATATTTTCATTTAAGCGATAAAAAACACTTCTTCCATGTGGAATAAAGCTAATTTCTTCCAAACCATCTAAAAGTTTTTAGGCCCAAGTCCCTGGTTTCTTTAATTTTCTCAGGTCCAGGACCCTTAGCTTTCTTATATTTCATGGGCCAAGGACCCTTAGTTTCTTCTTATTATATTCTTATTATAATAAAAATTCCATCTTCTCCCTAATATCAACACTTAATTCTTTTTCCTTATACCTCCCTCCTCTCCTCTCACCTTACCCCCTCTCCACACTATTTAACACTTAGATTTTTTTTGAATTTTTTGTGTCTTCTACCTCCTTTCATCTTACACCATCTCCCACACTTCACCTCATTAGTTTAATGACTTATGTTATTTTCCCTTACCCGGACTTGCGGAATCCCTTACGCCCAACTCCACCCCCCTCACTTCCGCCACCTACACTTTACCCTTTCCCCCTACACCCCTTTCGCTAACTACCCACTCTCTCTACATTCCTTTCCCTAACTACCTATTCCCTCTCCTCTCTCAGGAATCCCTCTCATACTTAAACATTATCCTAAATTCTCCCTATTTAAAACATGAACCAATAAGAGCAGGACACTTGGCACCCAATAAACACAAGCCATGTGGCATCTTTGGAATGATGTCACATGGTAGTTAATGGATGATGATACATGGCAATTTATGAGATGACACATGGAAACTTTGCAGTGGCGACACATGGAAGATTTTAATTGGTTACAAATGGATATTACTATCCTATCATGATATGAAACATGGAAATACATGAATGGATGATTCATAAGTGAATGGGCATGAGGTGGAGGATGATTTGTTGACCAAATTATTATTATTTAATTGATTTTTTAAGGGAGGTTGAATTAACTCCATGGCTTCTTCTTCTTTGTTTCTTTCAAGTGTATGTTACAATTAACATTATATATCACTAATAATTTTATACTCCCATGCATGTGAGATAAGTTTCATAAAGACAAGTCTAAATTTCAAAAGGGAGCATGAAACACAAATCAAAGGCCCACATTTGCCCAAGACATCCGATCGATGGTTGCTGAGTCACGAACTTATGAAGGCCATATCTTAAACTCTGGGTGACATAATTGAAAAATGTTTATACCGTTGGAAAGATATTTTGACAAATAAGATATTGGTATAGGTTAGAAGGGATGAAACTAGATACATTGTTCCTAGAAATTGAAATATCAGTCAACTTCATTGTTAATGGGCTTGCATGACAACTCAACTTCACGAGTTCATATCTTGAGATACGTGCAACGAATTTGGGAAAACTTTATATAATTGGAAACATAAGATGATGAAGATTGCATATGAAGTGATTTCAGTGGATAAAAATGTGATTATCACTTCCAAAAAATTAAAACATAGTCCCCCTCTTTAAAAGGACAATTAATTAATGTTTTGAAAAATAAAGGTTATTTAAAAACTTTTATTAGAAAAGGAAAAGGACCTGTTGGTCCTGAGATTAAACTTAAGGCTCAAAGGATAATGTCAGGCATCAGGAAAGTTGTTTAAGAGTGTGTTTTAAAATTCTTTTCCTACCTCATTTATATGAGAAAATTTCCTTAATGAAATTAACTGTGTAGCAGCACAGAGGATGTATTTCGTATCTGAGTCAAAATCGAAATAACAAATGAAGTGAAGGAAAATTACAAAACCGTGAAACAAAGTGTTGATGGGCGAAACAGTCCATCCGTCAACTGGGAGAGTGGAACCGGTCCGGGGTTGTCTAAATAACCCAAGTCGTTTGGAATGGACCACCCTGACGAGTTTAACGGCTCCGTTGGCCGCTCTAAGGTCTCGTATGGAAACCAAAGAGAAATGATCTGAGCTAAGAAATCTAACTAAACTAAATAAACAAACTAAACTATAACTAAATGCAAGAAA
>ML814942.1:66491-86635 GCA_009831015.1 Picea engelmannii | reverse complement strand
AACCATTACGGCTGAGGAAATCATGCCAAGAATCACGACGTAACCCTAACTCGTAAACTAAAACCATTTTGATCAACCCAACATGGAAGAGGCTAGTGTCAGCCTGACTATGCTTGTATCGTTTAGCCATTTTGAACAGACTTCGATGAAGATAGTAAGGCATACTTAGTTCAAATCCCATGAAAACCATTAATAAGCGCAGGTGGAATAAGAAAATAAACCCATACCTGCCTTCACAGGTAACGAAACGTTTGATAATCATCAAGAGATCATACCAGTGGGGTTTCAACATCTTTGCAGGTAATCCTCTGTCGCATGAATTCACTGTGTGAGATTGGAACAGTAATGTCCATGGGACATCATCTACCTTGCAACTTTTTGACCACTTTCGTCCCTTGGCAGGCAAGCTGGTGGCCAGACCGAGAAATTCTTCAGTAATTTCTAGCTGGATATCTCCCACTTTGGCTCGGCAGCCATCAAACGACAATGCAAATTGCCGAGCCACTGTGAGGTCATAGCCATCAAACTTCCTTATGTAAGCAAGCCATCCGTGTTGTTCTAGGTCGCTACACGCACCACTGAATGTCAACAGTGCTTGGCACCCATTAGGCTCGGCCCTTACAACAGGAGCCATAACCTCTGTACATGATAGGGTTTACACTGAATGAAAACAATGCACAGAGTTGAAAAACGATCGGTTTGATAGCTTCAAAGCTCGAATAGACTGGAATTAACTGCATGCGTGCGAAGGTGGTGGGATTACCACTGCCACGCACTGTATTAATTGACTGAGTACATTGTTATCAAAACATAATTGTTTATACTATGCGCATCGGTCGGCAAACTGGTGTGTAATCATATTATCGTGCCAGTTAACCAGAGCAGAAACAATACCATGTGTTATACTCATGCCAAGTGTACAGCTCGATCCACCACCATATCTATCGTGTCAATCAATCGTTCAACATCGAGGTTCAAACTTAATCAATGCCAATACATGGTTCGGAAATATGAATCATTTCAACGTATTATCAACTTACCAAATAATATACCAAGCATCGATTTGTAAAGTCCAATATGATTAATCCATGCTCCTTCAAACCATTGCTATTTCTTGAATCAAACTTCATCAACTTACCAATGTATTCGTTGCACATTGAAATGTTTGCATTCTGATCCAAATTTCTCATATAATAACTAAGTGAAAAATCCATAGTAAAAAGGATAAAAACAATAAGACCAAATTAGTTACAACTTTCATAAGATCAGATTTAAAACCAATAAATTTTATGCCCAAAGGCTTAGCAATCAAACATATCAAATGCGTAGTCAAGGTAAGAGTATGCTTAAGGATAAAAGTTCGAGAAAACCTTTAGAAATCATGTGATAAACCAATGGTGAAGTGTCTTTTTGGAGAAATCGATAAAAGACGACTACAGTCCAAACGATGAAAAAGGTATTTTCACACTTACAGTTGTGAAAATCAAAATGAGATCAAATTGCAATTGTCGCAAAAATGAAACAAATGTCTAGAAGCACAATGCGACGATGATTTGTCATTGACAAGACAAGAGGTGTAGGCAGCGTTTTTTCAGAGCAATTAAAACATATAATTTTAAACAATCTTAATTTCTCGAAAAAGATTGTTTAAATTTTAGGCAGCGTTTTTTATGAGAAAAAGCCATGCTCGAACCATATAATTTCTTACTTGCCTAATTACACAAACAAGCAGAAATAGAAGGGATACAGTATATCCATTAAGCAATCATGCACATTTATGAAAACATTCACAGTATATCCAATTTCAATACACAGTTACAGCTCAATTACACGGGGTAGGATAATACTTATCTATTACAGGTTGTCACAAAATAACTGACTGTGGGTGTTCGTCTTTCTACCCTACCATAGGCTCAGAGCCATTCACTTTTATCACTCTGGCCACCCCCATGAAAAACCATGATATCACTAGGGAACTCTCACAGTTCTCAAGGATTCTTTCTCTGTTCAGCTTCCACTCGAGTTTTGTTCTCTGAAACTTTCAGATATTTCTCTTTGTTATGGCCTCGGTGAGGTTTATCAGATTCTCACTCAACATCAATCTCTCGACCTTCTATTCATTATCCCCCTGGAGAGTTTTGCGCATCTTCCTTACAAGCTTCCACCCTCGTTTTCTCTCTTGCCCCCTTCTCTTCCCATTCCCGTGTGTATGTATCTTACCTTTCTTCGGTCAGAAGGAAGCTTGGGTCTGCTTGGTCTGCCAGACCCTGTGGTACTTTGGGCTAATATTCTGCAGCTAGACCATGCTCCCATTCATGGGGGTGGTTGATAATTCAACCACTGGTCCTGTCTTCATTAACTAATTTATCTCCTTGGGATCCGAAGGAGGTTTATCATGCACATCAAGGGAAATTTGGGGTTATTTGATATAATGAACCCTCTCGTATAGTTTTCACATTCTTCCTCTAGTGATATCATGGCTAGTAATTTCAAGGATTCACCCCCACAGTCAGTTATTGGAAACTCAAAAAATAATACATTTACATTGTCCACATTCCTTAGCATGGAAATTCCTATTTTATGATTAATTACAAATTGGGAGAAATAGGGTGTTACAATTCCCTCCCCCTTAAAGGAACATCGTCCTCAGTGTTCTTTCTCAAAAACATTTGTCATGCCTTTCTCATTCAGTTGTTTCAGAACTCTCGATCCTTCTTTCTCGATCAGGTTCTTTTTCAAACCCTTAATCTTGGTCACCTACTTTCAATAATTCTTGGACAACAAGCACGTTAATCGTAGTCTCATGCGAAAACATTGCATAAAATTTCTAGGAAAAAATTTATAATCTTAGCACAATAATTATCTATGTAGTTTGTGGATTTGTATCCACGTGGTTGTTTTGTTATCCAGCTCATCGTTGTTCCTTGACATACCCATTGGGTGCGTGATCCCAATCAATAGTTTACAAGAACTATCATGGTTTCATCTTCCTTGCGGTCACTCACCCTCCAGGCCCAGGCTCACGCATCCCCTTCTCTACTATACAGTCCCTCGGGTGATCCCTCTTGCCTTGCCAAGGTTTTCTCACACAAGAAGAACTACCCACCATGTGCATGATCCCAATATTTTACAAGAACTATTAAGGTCTCCTCTACCGTGCGGTCACTCACCCTCCAGGCCCATGCTCAGGCATCCCCTTCATTGCTATACAATCCCTCGAGTGATCCATCTTTCCCTACCAAGTTTTTCTCGCATAGGAAGAATTCCAGAGACTCTATCGAGTCTTACAGTCGAAGAGTCCCTCTGGCTTGTGTTACCTCAACACAATGTATTTCATGCGATCATGGCTTATCATGAGGTTCTCATGGCTCAGTAGTATCCATTTTTCATCATCTGTCCTTTATGGACAGATATTTTCTTCCAGCTCAACGAAAGTTAGGGACGAAGGTTACTCTCTTTCTCACCTGTATCACAGGTATACAAAAATTCATGAGACATTATTATAAATTTTAAATTCAAAATTTTCTTGTAAATCGATCACCCACAGATTTCCAAATTCCACATTTTGTTTTCATATTTGTTACACACAGGAACCAGATTCACAAGCATGGGACTTTCCTCCCCATAACATTTTAGCTCAGCAGGAAATCGGTCTTCCTTATGGCTTACAACATTTCCATATTCAAGACTCTTTCTTCCTGCAATTCATTCCTCGACTAAACAAATTGTTAGTTCTCATGCACATTATATTTTTATTGCACCTTTACAACGTCATCAAAAAAATTTCATAATTGTGCATACTAACAATCAAATTCACTTTCTCAAAATGAAATACCATTCCTTGCAGTTTGGCTCAGTAGGCAATTTTTCTTCATTATGGGCTTACAACACTACCATATCCAAGACCCTTTTCCTCTTGCAGTTCATTCTTCACACAGCCAAACAAATTGTTAGTCTCTCATGCCTCCATGTATATATATGTGTGTGTGCGTGTGTGTGTGTGTGTGTGTGTGTGTGTGTGTGTGTGTGTGTATGTATGTATTCAAAACCATGCATACTAACAGTTCATCACATCTACATAAACATAAAAAGGGGATTTCAATCCTTTCTTATGCCTCATTTCAATCATACCAGACCTTTCAAAACGTAATTCAACATTTCAAGGGATTTTAACAAATGTGTCAGTATTCATGGCCACATTCATACCCAATGCACTCTTGCATTGTCTCCAAGTTCGTCACACTTTATGATTGTTTCTTGGCAATGGGGTGTTGGGATTTAACAAACCTTTTCCTCATATGGCTTATTCATTTTCATTCACTCTTACAGTAGGACCATGATTCCTTCTATAGGTCGATCACGTTCCCAAATCAGTACACATGAAACTCAACAGTTTCACATGAATGCCTTTAAGCATTCTTCCTTCATTAATAACCAGGATGCCAACACTCATGGCCACCCAAGAAATTCTCTTAGTAAATTTTTTTGACCTTTTGAGTCAACAGAGATCATTTGGTTCAAATTTTGTTGCATCATACAATTAGTCTTCACTGCAGAGGTTCACACCTTCAACATTCAGCTTCTTCTTCTCGAATCATACCCTACTTGGTTATCCATGGCATACAACTTCCCTCTCAAATTCTGTGTATAACATGAGAAAATAAAATATTTTGGAAGGGATTCTCACCCAAATCCTTTCATACCCTGAGCCACATAAGAATGAACATTTGTATACCTGTTATTGGCTACTAGCACTCTATTTCTTATCTTTACCTCATCAGCAGTGCTTTAGCGGGGTTTTCACAGTCCTATCAACAATCTTTCGACCGCAACCTTCCCATGGTCACCCTTTGCTTGAGGTTGCCCATCATTGGAAACTGTCTTCCTCAATAGCTCCAATTCCTTTCTATACATAGAATGCATCATCATAGTCACAATTACATTAGTTGTAATATTAAACCAAATGCATGTATCATAACATTCGAATTCATAAAACATCTTCCAAATGTCCTAGCATATCTTCATGCACTTCATCACATTATCCTCAAATGTTTCCACAAGTGCAACATAATAAATTTTGATTGTATCTTCAGCCATACAATCCTTATAACTATGGTGTCAAAAAATTTACTTTTATTAGTAAATCAGTTTTCTCATTCAAGAGAAAACATAATACTCAGCAAGGAAGAATTGAGGACTCTCCCCTTCTTCCAACTCTTTCTACATTGCCTGGGACTTTTCAGCCCAGTTGAGTTATCTCTAAGGCCTCATTGCCTCTTCTTAATCATGGCTTCAACCAATCCTAATCAGTTAAACATACTCATTTATTCATTTGATCACACTCGGGGAGCTTACTTGCCTTTTACCAACTATATCGGTTTCCACAACTGCTCTTTTAATCCTATGACTCTGTTAAACAATTTAGGGTTCTTAGGGTGAGGAAAGTGTTCCTCCTTTATTTATGCAATCTACTTTTTATTGTGATCTTTCTGCTCTTTTCCTGAGAAGCCTTGGTTAGGCCTCACCCCAACCCTTTTTTGGAATACAGCAGCATGTTTTAATAGCAAACTTTTTGTTCATAATGGATCATGAACCTGTGCATCTAGCACATTACCATTTGGTCATCGGGATGGTCAATATCCATTTATTAGTCTTCTACTCATTGCGTGATGTTTTTCAAAATCTAATCTAGGATTCTGGTATATAAATATATATATGTATTCATATAAGCTTGTGGCTTACTGCTTAATTCTCAGCAGTCATTAAGGTTGTGACTTTGTTTTCCTGAAAGAGTCTTCACACAGTTCCTCCACAGGGAACTCCTTCAACATGCAACTTCTTTATTGCATATCCATCACTATTTGTGCTAGACTCAACCTTGAGTTAGCTTTTATCTGTTTACCAAACATTTCTTAAGGAATATAAACATGCATCTTTTTCATGTACCTAATTATGTATTTTGGTTTTGTTAACTTACATCCATGATGTATTTAACCATATTCATAATCATAAGCCTTCATGTAGTTGTCATAGGTATATTTCACAACCCACATACATCTTTACTTTTAAGATCATTCAACTCAGGATTGTTCACAAGCCTTCTCATGTGATTCCCAAAGGCATAAACATTTGCCTCTTATTATGAAAACATGGCATCTTTGCTCATTTACCCTTGTATCTAATCATATTAGTATTCCCTTAGAAAATGGAATACACTCCCCTCAAGCTATTACTTGGAACAGAACTTTTGTGACTCTTCAGAATGGGGTCATCCATGCATCCATAGTATTTGTTTGATCTGGACAAGAGTGATTCTTGCTTTATATTTCCCTCATTTAGGCAGTCACCTCGTGCCCTTAGTACACCTATATTCTTACATCATACATGTGCATCACTTGTACATGAAATATCATTCATACCTAACTGATATTAAATCAGGATTTATATCAAGAAGCTTCACAATGCATTAAATCCATGCACTCAAGCATAACACACACAAACCTAACCAAACATTTATCATGCAAGCTCATTGCTTGCACCCCTTCCATGTCATTCACACACATGGACATATCCGGCTTCTATATCCTTTTTCCAAGGATCTTCCAAGCATCCTTATGATCATGTATACACATTCGTGTATATGTAGGTGCATCTATTGCACCTTTTTGCCTAATGCATTCACTTGATAGTTTAATTTCATCATTAGTGTCCTTTAGTTTGAGACTTAGTCGCTTACAAAACTAATCTCATAATCATACCTCGTGTTGGTGTTTCCTTCTCCCATGGCTATAACCAACTAGGGTCACTTTCCTCTTTATGCGACATGTCTTAGTCAAGAAAACCTCCTTGCCTCAATTTCCATAGGGTCTTACCCATCTCACTTTTCTCTAGTCATGAAGAGTTAAATACTCCAATTTTAATATAAAGCAGTAACTATAACTGCCAAGGATCCTACTTGATCCTATCAGATTTCCTTTAAGCCCACAAAGGTATTAACCATCATACAATCCACCATCATCAGTGCTTGGAGTTCCAACTACCCATGCTTAGAAGCAGTGTTACGAACACCAGGTCATCCATCCTTTGGGCTTCAGTTGTCCTTGACAGAACCCTGCCACCTTCAGCTATCCACATTCAAGTCTTATTATAAACATTAATTAGCATATCCCTACTTAGGTAAGAGTAGTTATCACTTTGACAAAGGGTTAAAGAAATTCTTCTGCTGAAATTCAACGAGAATTCCCAAAATCATAGGTTCAATCTCCAGTCCTTCTCCTCAAGGAGTAAATGCAGATAACAATATCTCCTTACGTGACTCGTACATGAGCCCAAGCAAGCCAAGTGTTGTAACCATGCTCTGATACCATTTTGTAACACACCCACGATGGGGCATAACAAATTTCGATTTCTGTAAAGGACAAGAACTCCATTCTTGGTTCCTAATTTGGAAGGTTAGGGATCCAGTCTGACCTCCTGGTCAAGGATATTTCTTAACTCTATTGAGTTGGATTAGCTCTTTGATTCCCTATTGGAATCTCATGAACAAATCCATAGGTCCTTTCTTGAAACTTGCCCTGCACGACTAAACCCCAAGCACGAGCCTTGCCTCCACACGACCATGGGTTGTGACTGTACGCCTATGCAAAAGGCGCATTGCGATTTCGCGTGTCAGGTATTCTACATTTGAGTCAACCTTGACTCCCGAATCTCGAAACTCCAAAAAGAGCTCTGCATGTGTTAGATCAACAGTCCACGATCTTCGTGATCCGACGATCCAAATCTCCCTTTTGCTTATCGAGACTTTGCGTTTCGTTAATTCGAAAGACTTCTCTCCTCAAATCTTCCGATCCTTGATATCTCGATATTTGCTCCACAGCAAATCAACGGTCCATACTCCTCTCGATCAACGTTCAATATCCTCCTTTCGTGAATCAGAATTTCGTGACTTGTGACCTCCCAGTCACAACTTCCTTCACATCCCCGAATTCCGAAATGTCGATATTTAGGGGTTCCCAAATCTGACGGTTCGCGCTCATTTGGATCTAACAGTCCATATCTTGTCAGGATTTCGCATATAGGGATTTTGCATATCGCGAAGTTGAAACACTTTTCACCTATGTTCTCCCGATTCTCGAAATTCTGAAACTCTTCCTGGACAATCAACGATCCAGATCTCTCCTCAATCAATGGTTGTGATCTTTTCACAAGTTTTCACTTTGCAAACTCTCTTGACTATGCTCTTTGACTTCTTCACTCTACGAGTCAGCGAAATTTTAACCCTTCGCCATGTGCCCTCCTTGAAAATGGATGGTCCTGATGATTTCGACACTTGTCTCATGCACCTTCCTCCAGATCCAACGACTGTTTGTCCACACGCCATATCCAAAGGCCCAGATCTATTTCTCCGTGCGCACTCCTGTGTGCCTGGACGTGAAGTTAAATGGTCCAGATCTTCCCTCTGTAGCTTATCTGACGGTTGTTTTTCTCCTCCTCCTGAGCTTTGGCACCTTTCTTCCCAGACTTGGAAGATTTCAATACTTCAAAGACCTCGACCTTTGCTTCATCTGCGAGCCCTGTGACCTTGGGTCTCACTTGCGTTCTGGAAACACTATCACTCCTGAGCTTTTGAATCTTTACTCAGTTCTAAGGGAACTCGGTCCTCTTCTTCCCTAGAAGACTTATGGTGGCTCTCTTGGCACACTTTGCACTTATCTCTTCTGAGCTTAGTTCTTAGGGGATTTCTAGTTTCCACATACTCTTGTGGTAATATGCTTGTGTCAGATCAATGGTCTATGACCTTCCTTCATCCAACGGTCCAAATCACATTGCCACTTCGGGTTTCGAAATTTTTAGTCATGCCAATGTGTGAATCTCCCGACGTGTGAATCCCTGATATCGCCAATCTGACGGTCAAGGATGGTCCTAATAGATTCTTAGATATATGGTCTAGGTCATTTCGCGATGTCGGACATCAGAGGTTTTGGCCACTCCAACTCACAATTCTCCCAAAGCGAGAATCTTCGATCTTGTAGATAGGATGGTCAAGAAGGACCCTGAAGGATCCAGAGACCCATGGTCCAGATCCTTTAGCGACTTCAGATGTTGAAGGTTTTACCTCCCTTACAACGGATTCACTCAATTCAACGAACTTGTGAAGACTGAAGGAGTCAAGGCTTTAACGCATGTACTCCTTCTTCAAATCTAACGGTCATGACAGACCTTGGAACCTCCCGAAGGGATTTCTTCCATTCATATCCAAATGAAAGGATGTTCCTTTTCGATACTTAAAACTCGCTATCCTTACTGATCTTCATCAGTTATGAAGGACTTAAGAGTGTTGCACTCTTTCTCCTGGACTTAATCACTTAGAAGGGTCTTCTGCACATCTCTTGTGCTCCTTCATCAAGTCTAGGACTTGATTGGTCCTTGGTCTCTCCTAGCCTCACCGAGAGCTTGTGCGTATATGCACTACCCCTCCTAAGATTAACCCACTATGTCCTCCAAGGGACTCAGAACGATAGGAGGGTCGACATGCGTACATGAAACTATACCTAAGGTTGATGAACTCACAGTTCGTGGCTCTGGCTTCAGCCACCACGGAACGCAATCATTTATGAGAACAAGCCATGCCCGAACCATATAATTTCTTACTTCCCTAATTACACAACCAAGAAGAAATAGAAGGGATACAGTATATCCATTAAGCAATCATGCACATTTCTGAAAACATTCACAGTATATCCAATTTCAATACACAGTTACAGCTCAATTACACAGGGTAGGAGAATACTTATCTATTACAGGTTGCCGCCAACTAACTGATTGTGGGTGTTCATCCTTCCACCCTACAATAGTCTCAGAGGCATTCACTCTTAGCACTCTGGACACCCCTATGCCAAGCCATGATATCACCAGGGAACTCTCACAGTTCTCAAGGATTCTTTCTCTGTTCAGCTTCCACTCGGGTTATGTTCTCTGCAAATTTCAGAGATTTCTCTTGGTTATGGCCTCGACGAGGCTTATCAGATTCTCACTCAGCATCAAGCTCGTGGAATTCTATTCATTATCCCCCTTGAGAACTTCTTGCATCTCCCTTACGAGCTTGCACCCTCTTTTTCTCTCTTGCCCCCTTCTCTTCACGTTCCCGTGTGTATGTATCTTACCTTTCTTCTGCCAGAAGGAAGCTCGGGTCTGCTTGATCTGCCAGACCCTGCGGTACTTTGGGATGATTTTCTGCAGCTAGACCATTCTCCCATTCATGGGGGTGGTTGATAATTCATCCACTGTTCCTTTCTTCATTAACTGATTTCTCTCATTGGGATCTAAAGGAGGTTTATCATCCACATCAAGGGAAATTTAGGGTTATTTGATATAATGAACCCTCGTGTATAGTTTTCACATTCTTCCTCTAGTGATATCATGGATATTAATTTCAAGGCTTCACCCCCACAGTCAGTTATTGTCAACTCAAACAATAATACATTTACATTGTCCACATGCCTTAGCATGGAAATTCCTATTTTATGATTAATTAAAAATTGGGGGAAACAGGGTGTTACACGCATAGTTGGAAGCCAGTTGGGACATATCCCATCCCTGAAGAACAGTGACTTTAATCTCGGCAACAGAAATAACTACGTCATGCTTGCACCTCATAGATACCTGATGAAGACAACTGGGAAGAAGCCTCACATAGTCTCCCAGCCTTGGATTGAGGAGTTGGCACAGTCCACGATACTAAACGTAATGAAAATTCCTCATTTTGGTTGAAATTGGGAGGTTAACGCTTGCGTTAAACTCCTCTTGTCATGATATCATGGTGGAAACCTGTGGATCAATAGGTGGATTACTATGGATTCGGCGATGATCCACCTGATCATAGGATTGAGTATGCAGGGACCCGACACTCAGCAGTTCTACCCAGGGAAGACCTCAAATCGCTCCCTAGAACAACGCACTAAGAATGAATACGGTGAAGTTGAGGAGGGAAAGCGAGGATACAAGGTATCCTCTATCTAGGATGGCGCAATGTGTCTTGCTTTCCAACTGATAGCTAGAAAACACGTCAGAAAGAACCACCCCACACAGGTCATCGGGTTCGTGGTGGACCTCGCAGGGAAATGCATGGAGGGAATGCAAATGAATTGGACGAGCTACCTCATCAATGAGCTTGAGAAATACTATCGCGAAGCGCAGGATCAAGGAAACGAGTTCCAATTTAGCTGGCTACTTGTGTTGATTGCATTTGTCGCTTGGAAAATGCTAGAAGGAGATACCTTCCTGGAGATTGAACCTTTGGAGTCGTTGGCCACGAAGTTCTCAGCCTTATGGTATACGAATGACATGTCGAAGCAATGGCAGTCGAACGCAGTGTTCCACGCCTACTATCAACAACTAAAGGTTTCCATAGAGTCATTCCCACGCATGACACCATGTACATTGCACTAGTACAGACCACTAGCTAATTTCTGCACAGATCCCCATTTTTATTTATATCACTGTGCAAGGATGAGAGCAAGGAAGAATTACAGTCCTATTACAATCTGACCGACAACGACATGGAGTAGATCACCAAGGAGTGGTCGGAGGAGTTCCTTGTACCGATTGATGATGTTGAACTCTCTAACCCTAACATCATAGGAAGCCCCTTGGTCACCCAGTTTGAACATGTAGGACAGTCAAGTGCAAAGAATAAAAAGAAAAAGGATGAATTTTAGAACATAGAGACTGATGAGGAGGATAGCGCCTCGGAGGAAAATGGACCTGGCTCACTCGCAGGAGGAGGAGGAGATGAAGTAAATAAATATGTAGGAGAGGAAGAAGAAGAAGGTGAAGCTACACCACCGAAGGATCCTCCTACTGAGATAGAAACATCGAAGAAAGGGAAGGTTTCTCCACAAAAACCTTCAGCAAGAAAGAAGATCCACGCCAGTAAGCCTCATATTGAGGCCACACTCACCAAACATGATATCATTCTAGTTCACAGAGGGATGGAGGATGCATCGGAGGATCTCTTACATATATACGAAGCAAATCAGGATGAACAATATGGTAGAATAGAAAATGAATTGAGCAAAGTACAGGAAAATATTCACTCGGTTCACACAGTCCCTACTGCGCCTTCCTCGATAGATACTGCATAGTTTGGGGATGAGCCAACCCAACTTAAAAGACTTGCAGATGCAATGGAGGGCCGACTTCAGCGATCCCAAGAAGAGAAGGAGAAGGCCATAAAATCCCTGAAGAAAGAGAAAGAGGAAGTCTTAGCACAACTACGAGTTACACGGTACTGTGTAACCGCATATGAAAATGAGAAAGATGAGTTTTGAGCGATGCTCGAAGAAGACAAAGAAAAGATACAAAGGGAAAAGTACCAACTGCTCGTAGAGAATATTGCATTCAAAGAAGTGGTGAGCAGAGAACTTTGCTCTGTGTCAGGCTTCACACAGGAGGAACATGAGGAAGTCTAGGTTCAAGTGATGAAGTTCGATGAGGCCATCCAGCATCTTCAAGCAAGGGTAACAGAGTTGGAGATCCAAGCAATACCAATCACTCTACAAGAAGTGCACGATCAGAGGGAGGAAGCTGAAAGGATTAGAACCCTTGCCTCAAAATGCAAGCAGTTGAGAAACATAAGTGTTCATACCTACAAAGGCCTCATGGAAGATCCAAAACTTAGAAAGTTAGAAGCGCAGCTACAAGAGGTGCAGCAGTAGGCACTGATAGTTCAAGCGTAGATGAAGTCACTCACTGCAGTCGAGAGAATGAAGAGATCACAAGAACGGAATGTGGCCCAGCAATAGATTACTACTATCCAAGTTAGAGTAATGGAAGTCACACAGAGACTAGAACCAGTGCAAGAGGAAGCCTGCACAGTGTTTGAAGAGATTGAAGGACAAGGTTCGCAACTAGATCAAGTAGTTGCAACAGTGGAATAGCACCTGGAAGGGCTTGTTATAGAACAAATGATCCAAGAGTTCATAGAGTAGAAGGCTCAGGCGAAGTAGCAAGTCGAGGCAACACGAGCTAAGATCGAGGCCTTCGAAGTCACATTTCCTGGATCTGAGTGACTCGGGACGAGTCACAAGTGAGTGTTGGGGGCATGTTTCCCCTCGACCAAGTTTTGGGGAAACATTGGTCAGGTTTGACCACTTTTTGGAATTCGATGCAGTGATCAAAGAAGGAGCGCTCAGGGGGAGCTGAGATCATGGATCTCACTTGTTTTGTGGGATTTGTGGACCCAACAAGGGGTTCATTAGGGTTTTTGTATTAGGTTTTATGGGATGTCGACCCATGGGTTTACCCATGATTAGACCTTTTGTAAATGTAAAAGTATAAATAAGATTGTAAGGATGAGTAGTCATGTGGTAGAGGGGGAATATAATTGGCTAAGTTCAAGAGGCAAGTAGTTTTGAGTTGATTTGTGCAACAAAACATGTATGTAAGGCTCAGTGCTTGATAGAGGAGTTGGCTCTATGCCCTATCCTGATTTTGGGAAGGTGGATCTGGTGCTTAGTGCGCAGATCACCTGTCCGGTGCAAATCTTGGCTCTGTGGCTTAGTGCACAGGAGCAGATGAATGTAAGATATTGAAGCCTAATAAAGAAGAAGAAGCAATTGGTGGATGTATCCCCACACTAGGGTGAACCACGTATATCATGTGTTGATGGTTTGTTGTGTGCTATGATGTTTATGCTGTGAATCTACTTAGTGCATTGATTGTTATATATGATAGTTACATCTATGAATGTGTAGTGCTTTATTTATGTTGAATGTGCTAGATATAACCTATGATGCTAAGTGTGATGTGTATGTTGTTAGTATTATTGCGTTGATCTATTCTTAGGGTTTGTTCAACAATGTGAATAAAGTTGAGAAACTAATGCATGTTATCTTCCAAGTACTTTGTGAAGTGTTATAATCACATATATGTGTCCCAGCTTGGTTATAGACACCTGAGTCATGTAACCCCCCCTGCCTCTACCTCGGGTGAGACTTCACCTGCTTCGTAGGTGTTGCTGAAAGGGTCAGTAGTTAGGGTTTTGTTGGTTCATTGTTGAAGCGTTGAACCCTGGGTCTTCCCCTGTGCCAACACATAATATAGAGGTAAATTATTTTGAATACTTGGATGAAATTTATAATAAAAAAAAACTATTAAAGATAAATACAAGTACTTTGAGATTATTGACTTTGTTTGGTAGGAGTATTTTTCCATGATCAAAGTGACATAATTTCAAGCTCAACAAATGTAGATATAGCTTTGAATACTCCATTTAGTTGGCCATAAAGTAAACCAAAGGAATATGAGGGAAAAAATGCAATTAACAACATGAATCTCAAGGTGTTCTTTAGTCTTCACAACCAAAGGAAAAAGAAATTTATATTGAATCTAGAATATCATGTGCACATCATGAAGCCACATAAGACCTTTAAAGTATCTCAATACAAGATATTAGGGAAGGTTTTATGATTGCAGTTTTAGTTGTTGGATTACTGAGAGAGGGGGTGAATCATTAATAGAGAAATTCAATCATTTTTAACCACAATATGCAAGTGTTATATCAATGTAGCATTATCATCCAATAGTTCCAGAGAAAATAAACAATGAACAAATAAGAAATCATACACATACACAGTACACCAGTGTTTTTACGTGGAAACCCAAAGCGGGAGAAAACCACGGAATGTTTTTTCTTATATGTATTTAAGAATTACATTCATTGGAAGCACCAACTTCCTTTGTTTTCTAGTTGCAACTGGAAGGAGGCTCCAACCCCCTAATTTCTCAGGCTACAACCTAAGGGAAGCTCCAACTCCCCAATTCTCTGGCTACAACCAGAAGGAGGCTACGACCCCCTATGTTCTCCAACTACCACCGGAAGGTGGCTACAACCACCTGTCCTTGCCCCATCTAACCGATCTGACGTAGAATTAGAATGATGGAACCACTGTCACACTATCACTGTGATATATACCACTATAACAACCTCTACCAATCAACCTGTAATCAACCTTATTGAATTTTGGCTTATTCTAGAGAGAGAATTTGTAGACCATGCCCCACGCAGAATATTTGCTGTATGGATCTGAAAATTGTACAAATAATAACATAGAGTGTAATATAACCAATACATTTGGTCTTACTGAATTTGGATCTGTTATGAATAAGTTATGACATTTTTACCTGAACCACCTTAGAAATCATCATCAAAAGAATTTATCCTCCCTTGAATTTCGGCCTTCTTTACTTCACCTTCCCTCTGAAATTTGGCTTAAATATCCTTTGGTTACCTCAGTCACCTATAGATATTCAATATGCTCAAGTGTGATTAAAATGAGAGAGCATTTCCTCTTATTTATACTTTCATGTAGCTTCCTCAAGGGGTTACCTTTTAACCATCTGAACCCACTTTCCTTATTTTAGGGTTAACCCACTTCTAACCACTTGTCAACTTAGTAATTTCTCCATTAACTTTTTTATTTAAATAATTTATTTTGTATTCACTTTGAATTATAGTACACTCATAAATTCACTTTATTATTTACCTTCTAAAATATTTTAAACCACTTTGACTACTTTGACCTTTTGGAGCTTCTAGATGACTTGTGAGGGTTCTCCAACTTCACATGACCATAACTCTCTAACCGTGAGGAGTTATGTGACATTCCACATACCACTGGAAATTGCATGACATGTACTATCCATATATATTATTATTACCTACAAATATATCAAAACTCATACCATTATCCATCCAAAAAAAACTTGGGTCCATTACCCAAACCTTTCTCCAACTTCACATGGCCATAACTCTCTAACCGTGAGGAGTTATGTGATGTTCCACATTTCACCGGAAATGGAATGAAATGTATTTTCCATATGGAATAGTCTTACCTGAAAATATATTAAAACTCATACCATTATCCATCAAAAAAACTTAGGTCCATTACCCAAACCATTGTGCTACCGGAATTTGCTACCGGACTTTCTTCAAGGGTTGACATCAATGACAACCAACCCAATTAATCAACAATATCCCCCTTTGGAATTGATGACAACACTCCGATGCAATATTGAATTCATATCACTCATGCTCCCCCTATGACCATAGCCACCCCTGGAACCATTCCTATGTGTTATTTCTCCAATCATTTACCTTTGCATCTAATAAATCTCTCCCCCTTTGTCATCAATGGCAAAGGTACCTTTCCATCTGGGGTTGCTCCCCCTGACTGAAATTTTAATGAAACTTATCTCCCAACCTGAATTGTCCTCTTTATGGTGTTTCCTCATGTAAATATAAGACATATAAGATAAGCATTCAAAATAATTCATTTTGGAGTAGAAATTACTATGAGTCTCTGGCAAAGATACTCAAAGGCTTCTCGTGGAAGCGGTTTTGTAAAGATGTCTACCACTTGTTCTTTTGTGACCACATATTCAAATTTGATGTTCTTATTTGCAGCTTGTTCCCATAGAAAGTGATACTTGATTGGAATGTTCTTCATCTTGGATTGCATAATCGAGTTCTTTGAGATACTGATGGAACTTGTATTATCACAATATATTGGAATGGGCTCATCATACCCAACCTCTATATCTATCGGTGTTTGTTTCATCCATAGAACCTGTGTACAACATCATGTTGCTACAATATACTCTGCTTCGGTTGTAGATAAAGATACTGATGATTTTTTCTTGCTTAGCCATGATACTAAACACTCACCCAAGTAGAACATTTCTCCATTGGGGCTTCATCGGTTATCAATGCAACCTGCCCAATCTGCATCTGTGTAGGCAAATAAGTGATATATCCTTTCCTTTTGGATACCATAATCCAAACTCTTATGTTCCTTTGAGATATCTGAAAATCCTCTTCACTGCTAATACATGTGATTCCTTTGGTGTTGCTTGAAATCATGACACTTGTCGAACTACTTTCATTACATATGGTCTGGATGTTGTCACATATAGTAAGCTACCAATCATTGACATGTATTGCATCTAGTCTATAGATTTTGAATCATCATCTTTTCTCAACTTGAAACTGGTTTGCATAGGAGTGGTAATTAGTTTGTAGTCTTCCATTCCGAACCTCTTTAGCATTTTTTTTATATACTTAGTTTGAGAAATTAAAATTCCTTGGTTGCTTTGACATATCTGAAGACCCAAAAAAAATGATAGTTCTTCAAGTAATGACATTTCAAATTCATTGTGCATATCCTTTGCAAATTTTTGGCTTAACATGTCGTTAGTACTTCCAGAACAATATCATCAACATAAATTTCAATCAATAAAATACTACCTTGATTTACCTTGATGTAGAGGTTGTTGTCTGTGCTTCCTTTCCATAGTTCGTAGCGAGTTATGTCATTTTTGTTTCTGGTAATTACTATTTTTGAATGTGAACTGTTGTATGCATTGCATGTGTCCAAAAAATATCTGTCAATATGGAATCCATTAGCATTGTTCGAGCCATTTCCTTTGTATTTATCATCCATTATGATAATGTTCCTTTGTCTCTGAACCACTCTCTGAACCAATCTATGAATCCATGCTTTCTTCCACTGTCATATATATGTCCAAACCTGCTAAGTGTTCTTACGAATCCATCTCTGTCCATACTGTCCAAGACTCTACTTGCACAATTGTCCATAATGTTGACCCATTTATCACTATAATATCATGATGTCTTGATTAATCTATCAAACTGGTCTTTTGTTACCTAGCTGCTATGAATCTGTCTTCTCAAACTCTGCAAGATGCTCGAAGGATGGTTCTTTGGTCTGTCATAGCTATCACATAGACTCCCCCTGTCTAATATTCATATTACCTAGGAGTCTCTAAGTTGGATGGCTCAGAACAATTCCTACTCTGAAGTGTATTCATCATCATCTTCATTGGTAGATTCATCATCATTTTCATTGGTAGATTCATTATCTCTCTGAGATCTGACTTCTTTATTTCTATGTGTGGATTCATCTTTCACTACAATGCATGAAAGTACAATCTCTTGAACTTGTTCCTTATTTACCTGTCCTTCCTTTCTTTCAGTTATTTTCCAAACCTTCCTGTATCTGACATCTTTCTTTTTCTCTGTAGAATTTTCTTCATCTCATTTTATTGTCAATCTTGCGATCTCTGGTACCTAGTCTTTGTTCACTTTTTCTTCTTGTTTTCTTATCCATACTTTCTTATATCTTAGATTAGTGTTCTCTTTCATGGAAGTATCGATTATTCTTCTACAATCACTGGCTATGTGTCCATAGTTATGACATTTGTAACACTCAATGTTACGTGCGGCCACATAGGCACTTCTTACTTGAACATTTATTTTATAATCCCTGCAATCTGCAACATTATGTCCAAAATTAGTACAATAAAAAAAATGACCATAAAATAAATTTGCATACCTGGGAGTGAATGATTTTCTTTGTGGTGTAGGCCTTCTGAATTTCTTCCTTGATTGATCATGATCATGATTGAATCTTCTTTGTGGCTTGAACACAGATGGTCTTCTTGAATATGTATCTTCAATAGTTTTCTTAGATTCTAGTTGACCATGATTCCTTCCTTTGACTACTTCTGCATAACTCCTATTTTCTTCATTCTTCTTTTCTAGAAACCTAGAGTGTGTCTCTTCATTCTTTGTAGCTTATGTGGATGTTTATGTCTCTTCAACATTCTTTTTGAGCTTGACGATTTTACTTCTCAATGTGATATCTTCTTCTTCAAGCTTCTCAACCTCTTCTTCTTTCTTTAATATCTGAGACGTCATGACTTCTTATGTTCTCTTCGCTTCTTCAAGCTGAATTTTTAATGTGATTATTTCTTATTCAAGTACTTTCTCGTCTTGACCAAAATCTGACTCAATCTGGTTTAGATTGTTAGTTCTTTCCTTAAGATGATCTGTCAATATATTCTCTCTCAATTATTCTTCTTCCTTTTGTGTTACTATGTTGACTTCCAAACACTTCTTTTGATATTCAATATATTCTTTGATCTTTCTGGCTTCTTCTAGCTGAGTTCTTAAGTTCTTGATGACCTGTTGGGCTTCTTCAAAAATGTGAACACTTTCCTTTTGTTTCATCAATTGTTTCTTGAGTGACTTGTTTTCTTCTCTTAGTTCATCTAAAACACTAATCAATTCTGCCTCATAATTGTCTTCCTTTTCAATTTGTTTTTCTGTCTCATTTCCTTCATGGCATTCTATTTCAAGATGTCTGTGTTTTTCACAGTTAAAAAAAAACAACATACCTCTTTTGATTATGTACTCTTCATATTTTGAATCTATTTGACATGGTGAACATAGTTCTTCTTGATCTATACCTGCATCTTCTTTGGCATTTTATGAATCTGTGATGGGTGAAGAATATATGTCATGTAACTTATCCCAAAGTTCTTTGGTTGATGAACATTTACCAACCTTTTCTCTTACTAAATTAGGTAATCCTTCCTAGATGAAATCCATTTCTATTTTGTTATTCTTCTTCAATTCCTTCTTGGCTATAGTCTTTTCCCTTTTTGAACTATCATATCCTGTAACAACTGATAGCCAAATATAATGCCCCTGTGCCTACAAAATTATTTCATCCTTATGTTCCACATATCATACTTTAAACCATTATGACTATTAAACAATGGTACTCCATTCTCAGAATAATCCATGATCTCCTTCCAGTGGTTAAATTGTTTCTTGAAGGAACCTACTCTGATACCAATTGTTGGATTACTGAGAGTGTAACATACCCACTACCTAAATCGGATTTTTCTAGTCTTCTGCCAGACTAGAACCCCTAATTATCCATGGAGGCCTAGCGTAAGCTGGCTCTTTCTCTCTCTTTCTCCGTTCCCATGTGATTGTGGGTCATGTTCACAGTTCAGTTTGAATGCAGTGCCTATTTGTATTTCGCTCCTCGACGCTACAGTAATGCCTAAACGTTCGACTCTGCACCTGCCGATCCCCGACAGGGCTAGCAAATGGCCAATAGGAACAAATCTCCACAGGGGTAGAGAACCGCCAGTGAGAACAAGCCTCGTCACACGGTTAAGTGGAATATAGGTGGCAAACAGGGAAACTCGACACGGTAGTCAACATGATAGGAGGGGGCCCCACTTCACACGCCACGTTGTTCCGGACCCCC
>ML814942.1:45163-56116 GCA_009831015.1 Picea engelmannii | reverse complement strand
GACCTTTTCCTCAAGGTCCGTTTACATCACATATTCACATTTATGAGTTTGCCATAGTTCTTGGCCAGTCCAGTTATATTTACAAGCTGGGGGAAACAGGGCGTTACAGAGAGGGGGGGGGTGAATCAGTAATAGAGAAATTCAATCCTTTTTAACTAAAGTATGCAAGTGTTATATCAATCAAGTGTTATATCAATGTAGCATTATTATCCAATAGTTTTAGAGTAAATAAAAAATGAACAAATGAGCAATCATACACATACACAGTACACTAGTGTTTTTACGTGGAAAGCCAAAGCGGGAGAAAACCACGGAATTTTTTTTCTTATATGTCTTCAAGAATTACATTCATTGGAAGCACCAACTTCCTTTATTTTCTAGATGCAACTGGAAGGAGGCTCCAACCCCATAATTGCTCAGGCTACAACCTGAGGGAAGCTCCAACTCCCCAATTCTCTGGCTACAGCTAGAAGGAGGCTACGACCCCCTATGTTCTCTGGCTACAACCACCTGTCCTTGCCTTATCCAACTGCCCTGACGTAGAAGTAGAATGATGGAACCACTGTCACACTATCACTGTGAGATATACCACAGTAACAACATGTAATCAACCTTGTTGAATTCTGGCTTATTCTAGAGAGCGAACTTGTAGAGCGTTCCCCGCACGGAATATTTGTTGTATGGATCTGAAAATTGTACACAGACTACTACAGACTGTAATCTAACCAATACATTTGGTCTTACTAAATTTGGATCTGTTATGAATAATTTATGATGCTTTTACCCGAACCACCTTAGAAAGCATCATCAAAAGAATTTATCCTCTCTTGAATTTCAGCCTTCTTTACTTCACCCTCCCTCTGAAATTCGGCTTAGATATCCTTTGGTTACCTCAGTCACCTGTATATATTCAATATGCTCAAGTGTGATTAAAATGAAAGAGCTTTTCCTCTTATTTATACTTTCATGTAGCGTCCTCGAGGGGTTACCTTTTAACCATCTTAACCCATTTTCCTTATTTTAGGGTTAACCCACTTCTAACCACTTGTCAACTTAGTAATTTCTCCATTAACTTTATTATTTAAATAATTTCTTTTGTATTCACTTTGACTTATATTACACTCATCACTTCACTTTATTATTTACCTTCTAAAGTCTCGTAAACCACTTTGACTACTTTGACCTTTTGGGGTTTCTAGATGGCTCATGAGGGTTCTCCTACTTCACATGGCCATAACTCTCTAACCGTGAGGAGTTATGTGATGCTCCACATACCACTAGAAATGGAATGACATGTACTATCCATATAGAATATTCTTACGTGCAAATATATCAAAACTCATATCATTATCCATCAAACAAACTTGGGTCCATTACCCAAACCTTTCTCCAACTTCACATGGCCATAACTCTTTAACCGTGAGGAGTTATGTGACGTTCCACATACCACCAGAAATGGCATGACATGTACTATCCATATGGAATAGTCTTACCTACAAATATATCAAAACTCATACCATTATCCATCAAACAAACTTGGGTCCATTACCCAAACCATTATGCTACCGAAATTTGCTACTGGACTTTCTTCAAGGGTTGACATCAATGACAACCAACCCAATTAATCAATATCAGTGACTGAACATCCACATGGTTATCCATTATAGATTGCAAAAGTTATGAAAGTAAATAAATAAAATGAAGAAGGTGTAGTAGTTGAAATTTGTATGTAACGGATGAACACTCATTTAATGGTGTGTACATGTTAGAGATGGTAGTCGAGAAACAGATTAGCATAAAGAAAAAAGAAATGGTCAAATCATAAATCATCGTCACATTGACATTTTAAAATAAAGGATGATGGCATACTTTTTTGTGACTTTCATTTGACAAAGAGATGCACTCTTCATTTCAGGGCTATAAAGATTATCAAGAGGTTGTTGGCACAATAAATAGTTGTGAGATGGGACTCTAATGAACCTAGTCATATATCCAGAGGGATTATAGCATCTAAAATGTTAGGCATGCATGTAAATTCAAATAGTACACTCATTGATAATAGAGAATAATATGGGTCATATTCATCTTCATCCAGTCATTCATCAGAAGACAATGTAGACTCGGATAGTATCTCAGAATCCATGGATGGCTTCTAATAATAGTATCAAACATTATATATATTTATGATTAATGTGATGTATGTTTGGTAACTCTAGAGTGTTTGAACTTACATATGATATTCCATGAAGTTATGAATCCTTTATATGTTTCTTGGCTTAAAAGATTTGATTATGAATAATATAACAAGATTTATTAGCTATTTCATTTGAATATAGATAATGCAATGATATTTTTATGAAATAATTTGTGTTTGGTTCAATGCAATTTGAATTGAGTTTTTTATTAATAAGTAAATGAAATGTTTGGAAGAAATGTTGAATTTTTAAATTATAGGGTGGTATTTCCATGTCATTGTTTATTGTTTGGAGCTTGAAGTTAAAAAATAACCCTAAAGGAGTTGACATTCTAAGGTTGATATTATGGTTTTGTTTATAGAAATACTAGTTTTTTAGACCACGGTTTCAAAATGTTGCAATTTTAAGTCCGAAAAAAAAATCCTATTGGTAGCTTCAATTTTTTATTCAGGGGTTTATTTTAAAAAATTTATTGCAATGGTACTAGTTTTTAATGCCACGTTTTCAAAAATATCACAATTTCTACCCAAAAGGGGGGTTCTACTAGTAGCACCACTTTTCGATTTTCTGGTTGATTTTATGGTTTTGGTTTCAATGACACTAGTTGTTAAGGCCATGGTTTCAAACAAGTTGTATTTTTCACCCCAGATTTAAAAAAAAAAAAAAAGTGTTATTAGTAGCATCATTTTTCAATTCGAGGGTTCATTTTGAAGTTTTTTTAGCAACAATACGGATTTTTAAAGGTCGCGATTCTAAAAGGTTGTAATTTTAATCCCCCAAAAAAGAGGTTCTATCAGTAGCACAACTTTTCGATTCAGGGGTTGATTTTGGTGTTTTTGATGCAATATGGGTTTTTAGGGTTAAATTTCTCATTTTGAGGTCATAGTTCTCATCAAAGTTGCAATTGTGTTCTCTTTAATATTGATATATTAAGTAATGTATGGCATAGTGATATGCATGCACATACATAAATAGAATGTTGACATTAAAATTGAAATTCAAAATACACACTTAAGAATCTAAATCAACAATATAAAAATCAAAACACACAATTGTGGAAATCTCTATGCACACTTTTGAAATCTAAGTTCACAATTTTGTATTTTGAAACTCACAACTTTGGAATGAAAAATCATACTTTCGTAATCGAAATTCATACTTTGTAAACACTAAAATTCACACTTTCAAAATCATTTTTTTTGGAAACACCGATGTCCACATTTTAGAAATGTAGATTCTAGCTTATAAAACCAAATTTAATGAAATTGGTGTTTTTTAATTTTTCATTCAAATTGTTCCCAAAGATTCTGAAGTTAAGGGTTGCTATAGAAATACCATGCATGGTGTTGTACATCTTAGAAATTGAAAATCACAAGATAGAAAGACTTAAATGATCTTTCTAAGTTTGACAAAGTACAATAAAGAGATTTTGAAGAAAAATTAAAACGGTGGATTATGTATTTGCAAGGACATAGATGGAACTTAGTTTGATTCTATTAATTTTCATGAATCTATAGATTGATTATTACCATATCAAGTATTGCATATCTATTTTGTTAACATGCATCGAAAGCAATTATTTCAATTAAATAAATAAATTTACTCTCTTTAAAAAAATATTTTGTATTTCATTAAGTTATATTCTTTAAAAATTAGAAAATGTGTTTTCTATAATAATTGACTTATGTCAAGGGCACCAAGCGCAGGGGAGTCTACATGATCCCAAAGAAATAAGATGGTTAATTAAGCCTTGGGGCTTGGGAATGTTTCAAATAATTTAGCAGAGGCTTACTTGTTGTGGTGTGGTATTTTCATTGCCAAGGATGAAGTATTTAGGTCTTTATTGGTCTTTGAGAACTCCATATTGATAATAAAAGAAATGATTTCCCTATCCAACTTAGTGAGGAACAAGTTAAAATCCATCGTCTCTCAATTAAATTGTGTTTTATTTCATTTCCAAAAAGTCTCATTTTACCATATCAAGAGGGACTTGAATGTAGAGGTTGATCATTGGGCTAAGGTTGCTTCTTCCTTAAGACTAAGACCTCTAGTTCAAAATGGGGACCTTAGCTACTGATTACTCCCTTAGATTTATTTTTTAATGGGTATTAATTGGTGTCATATTCAATATGAAAACAACAATGATGAATAATTGGTCGAGCCTTGAAAAGAATAGTGTGAGGTGGTCCATTCCACATCTCCTTATGGCTTGGAAGGTTTTATTTGGGGTTATTCAATGTGCAAAGATGATTTTTTTTATGAAATGTGGGAAAATGCTTGTCCCGAGTTCTTTGTTAGGGTGAATTTATGGTATTTTAGTTTGGAAATGGCTCGGTTGGGGCTCTGGTGGCAGTTGCAGTACTCCCTGGGCAAGGATTTTTGTCTTATAGTGTGGAAGCAGTTGGTTGTTCTTTCCTTTTTTGGGTGAGAAATGTTCGGAATAGAGTATTTCTCTATTGTCTGAATTTTTAAGCAGTACTTTGTTCTCAATGTTGGCACTTTCCTTCTTTCATAGTGCTTTGTCTTGACAAGTCCTAATTACTTGGCTTTTTTTCTTTGCTAACAATGTCTGTGGATTTTTTGTTATTGATTCTTAGAGTTGTGGGATTGGGATAAATCTGAAGGTTTTGTTCCCTCCATGACTTGTGGAACAGCCTTTCTTGATTAGTTTGGGGTCTTTTGGTTTGGTTTCAAGGTCAGGCACCTCCTTCTATTTGCTACCCTTCTCTCATTTCAATTCATTGGTCGACTCTATGGATTTTTCCTCTACTAAGGGTATGGACAGGTTTGTCATGGACAATGAAGATGCAAGGGAAATTTGATGAGTTCTTCGCAAGCATGACAACATCAGCCAAGCTAATAACAATGCATTAATGGCCATTTCCTCTAAAATCATTGAACTTGAAAAGGCCAACACCACCCATAATGCCAACATTATGATCCTTCTCTTGCTTCAAAAACAAGAAATCGATTCACTGGAGACAAAGTGTAATAGACTTCGCGTTATGGTTCTTTCTCAGCATGTGGAATATCTATCCATCACCTCCAACAACCATGGTATTGAGAATTCGCTTCAAGCAGGGCTAAAGGAAGATGAAATTGTTCACCAGTTGCAGGATTATATGGAGATAAAGGGTCTAAGCTCCCCTCATTCTAGCAAGGGGTCGGAAGAAGAAGACAATGTTCACCTTTGTCGTTAGTTTGAAAAAACTAGTTTGAATGTTTTTTCAGGTAATATGTATAAGTTCAAATCCAGAGGGGTGTAGGGTATGTATACCTTCGTAGACTTTACCAGTCAAATCGTTGGACGGAGGGGGGTCCCTTGTCCCACAAACAAAGGGGTCTCATATACCAATTTAGTGTGGCTTGGCCGTGACCTTAAAAATAGATTATTATTATTATTATTTTGTATCAATATGTCAAATACGATACTTGTAAAAATACTTAAAATTATTGTTTTGAAGAGTCTTTTATATCTTTAAAAGTAAATCTAGAACTATATCCATTTTTATGGAAGTCTCATGAACTCCGTTGGATGTTTTCATTGTTAGCCTAAGTGCAACTATTTTTTAAATAAATATAAAATTATTGTTTTGGTTAAAAATAATAACTAACTTATGTATAATATAAACTCTACGATAACTAAATCGTATCTAATACTAATTTGAAACATTTAAAAGTTAAGACTATAAAATACTATAAAAAAAAAATTAATCTTGTTCCCTTTTCAAGACGCTCGTACATCGAATTTTCACTTAGATGTTAATTAGAATTTAAATTATTATTAAAATTCGCTATGACAACTACCATTATTTAATTTTATATTAAAATTTTATCTCGACACTCGTACGTCGAATTTTCAGTTAGATATTAATTATAATTTAAATTATTATTAAAACTCCTTTTTCCACGGGGAAAGTTTCACTTTTATATTCATCAGTATATAAAAATTTTACAATGTAACATATAATATGCCTGCAAACCGTGACCTATGTCCACTGTGGGCAGCAACGCTCTGTCAGGCATACAGTCAAAAAAAACAATGCAGATGACTGCCAAGAGCTTACTCTGGTTGTAGTTCCATCAAGCGGAATTCTATGTGCATCGCTTGGCCTCTCATAAGATGCGTAGAATCATCCTTTCTTATAACTATTCCACGATTCTCTGGGAAGTCCGAGTGAACTGTATCTAATACAGTGACCCTTATGCCAGTGGAATTTCGGAGCCTGTATGAACTGTAACCAATACAGTGATCCTTTTGCCAGAGGGTTTTTTTGTGGCCTGTTGCCTGCCCCGTCAGAGTTTGAGTTGAATAGGGGGACCCTCGTTGCCATCCTCCCATCGGGCAAAAGTTATCTGACCACGAGGCCGGGTTAGAGCCTGTTTTGATAGTTGGTCCACAGTTTTATTTTCTTCCCTGTAGATGTGAGTGGTTGTGAAGCTCTTGAAGTGTCTTTTTGTTGTAGTGATTCTCTCTTTCCAACACTCCAGTGCTGCTGATCAAAGCTCGACTTTGTCATTTATCCAATCGATAATGACTTTGGAATCTCCGAGAAGTAGCAAGTCTTCAATGTTCAGCCTTCAAGCCAGGATGAGGGAATCCCAAGCCCCCAGTAGTTCGTCTTTTGTGTTGGTTCCTTGTCCTCCGTTGTGCGTCCATCTGTAGGAGGTATGAGAGTTGATGTAAAAGTGACCTCCTGCCCCACAAAGTGATCCGTCTAATTGTGCAGCTCCATCGAACCAGGCGATAGCTTTGTCAGTGGGTAGTGTTGTAGTTGATCTGCAGATTTTATGGGCAATAGAGGGGAGGGAAGGACGGTCGACAGATGAAAGAATGAGGTGTGTCACAAAATTTGCCGAGGGGGGTTTTTCATCAAATATGGCTGCATTCCTTGTCAACCAAATATTCCAACTGATGGTGGCTGGCAGTGAGGAGTAGAGTTGTTGTCTTGAGCACCAGGAGCTGAAGCAGGAGAGCGTCGAGGGTCCATGCCACTGTACGGATAATTTTAGTGACTCTGTGACTTGATGCTAGACTTGTTGAGTAAAGATGTAGCTCACGAAGAGATGGTGTGAGGTTTCACTATTCTCCTTGCACAGAATGCATCGGTTTGGGCCTGTACAACCCTTGCTTTGGAGGATATCCCAGACTAGTAGTTTATTCTCCGTCAAAAGCCAAGTAAAAAGTTTGATCTTCAGCGGACATTTCCACTTCCACAACCGGGTGCGCCAGGTCTGATCACGAGTGGGCCAGATTTCCTCTGTCAATGCTTTGTATATATTTCGGACAGATATGATTCCAGATTTATCGCCGCCTGTCCAAATGAGGTTGTCAGGTCTCTCCTGAAGGCAAAGGCCTGCCTCATTTAGGTGTTGTGTGTATCGAATCCATTCCGCCGAGAGTTCTCTGTCTAGTAATAGCATTGAGCTAGTTATCCAGGATTCACCAAGAGTATTGCTACTATGGGGTGCTTTGATGTGGAAGAGGTAATGATGGCCTAAAATGTGTAGGCGCTCCAGTAATCTAGAGGAGAGTTGGGCCCTTATTCCCATGCCGAGGATGTCGTCTTTACCAAGTTCAACAGTTGTACCTTTGCCTGGCAACCATCCAGTGTAGAAGAATAGGAAACGATCTTTGAAGGTGCTTCCATGTCTGTGAGCCTCTCAGTGAAGAGAAGGTGGCTGATCTGAGCCAGGAATGAACCGGCAGGTGTGCAAGATATTTGTCTTTGATAAGGTTGTGCCAAATTCCAGGTACCATCAATATACGCCAAAGTGTGTTTGCCGAAAGGGAAAGGTAGGATAGGTGCAGGTTTCTCAGGCCCCAGCCACCTAGTGCTTTTGGTTTTGAGAGTGTTTCCCACCTACATAAATGGATGCCTCTACTTTTCTTGTTGTTTTTCCAAAGAAAGGCAAAGATTAACTTGTGCAGCTTCGTTAGCACTGATTTGGGGATGTATGCCATCGCCATCCAATACACCGGGAGGCTTTCCAAGACTGCCTTTATCAATATGTATATGTCGCCAATGGACAAACATCTATTGCACCAGTGTTGTATTTTGCGTTCAAATTTTTCATATAACCAGCCCCAGTCCTTTGCTTTGTAGCTTGTTGGTTTGATAAAGTATCCGAGATAGGTGAAGCCCATCTCCAGATCTCGAGAATCAATGTCAAATAGTGTTTTTAACTCCAACAAGAAAGCTGCCCTCGTGCCTATGGCCAAGAATAAAGACTTCTGGTAATTTATTTTTAGTCCTGTAACAGAGCAGAAGGCAATTAGCACATTATAAATTTCTTTCCATTCAGACATGGAATCTGATGTCATAATGATCACGTCATCTACGAAGAGTAAATGTAAGATTTGATTCAGTCTTGAAGCTCTGATACCTGTTAGATTGCCATCTAATTTTCTTCTTTTTAACAAGATGTTGAGGCATTCTAATACTAGAATAAAGAGTAGGGGTGAGAGGGGACATCCCTGTCGTATTCCTCTTTCGTTGTGGAATGTATTTGTAGCCTCTCCATTGATTAGAACTGCCAGGGAGGCCGTGGATAAGAAACCCATCATCCAGTTTGTAGTGTCTGCCCCAAATCCACATTGGAGCAGGATGAGATGAAGGAAGTTCCAGTTTACACAGTCGAATGCCTGTTTTAGGTCTAGTTTTAAGAGGATCACTGGAAGGTTTTTTGATTTTATGCTGTGTAAGCACTCTTGTGCTGTGCCTATAGCATCAAGGATTTGTCTCCCCTTGAGAAAACCAAGTTTCTCTTCTGCTAGTTCCCGGGAGAGAAGAGGGTGAATCCTGTTTGCAATAATCTTGGTGATGATTTTGTAGCTGAGGTTACACAGCGAGATCGATCGGTAGTCCGAGAACTGACGGGGGTGATTCTATTTTGGAATCGGGACAATGTAAGTATTGTTCAGTTGTTTGTTAACCAGTCCTCTGATCCTCGAATCCTCAACGGCCTCCAGCAGGTCTTGCGCCATTAAACCGAAGTAGTGGAGGTAGAGTTCCACCGTCCATCCATCGGGACCGGGGATTTTTTCTTTTTTAAAGCCTTTTATTACCTGTAGAATCTCCTCTTTAGTGCAGGGGGCTTCCAGTGCTCTCGCTTCCTCTTCAGTGACCATCTGTGGGAAGAGTTGAGCAGCATCTGCCTGGTCCTGTATAGAGATGTTTTGATCTTCTTTGAAGAATCTCTTGAAGTAAAAGTGTGCCTCATGTTTGATGTCTTCTAATCTGTGAGTAGTGCTGCCATTCTCTGCCTCAATATCCCAAATAAGTTTTTTATTTCTACGGTGGCTTGCAAAGTGGTGGAAGAAACTGGTATTGTTGTCTCCACTACTAAGCCAGAGCGCACGACTTTTTAAACACCATCTTTTCTCTTCTGCCTGGAGCATGTGCAATCGGGTTGCCTCTAGAGTGTGCAAATTTGCATCGATTTCATTCTTCTGGTCAGATCGCGCCTTGAGCCTGTGTAAACAAGATATTTTTAATTCGATCCTGTTCAGGGTGGTTGTTTCATGCGTTTTTTTCAATTTCAGCCAGTTTATAGTGTTAGTTCTAAGACTTTTTAGTTTTCTGACTAAATTGCCTTGTGCATCCCCTGGAAGTGTGTGTGTTGGATCGGTCTAGACTTTTTTTACAATCTGGTCGAAATGTGTTTCTTGTATCCATGCCGGATTGAACTTGAAAGGGTAGCTCGTCCCCGTCTTACCTTTCCCAAGCTACAAGCAGATGGGTGTATGGTCGAACAAATAGGTCAGGTCGACCCAGGCCCGTGCCATGTGTGATGAAGTGAGCAGTTCTTCAGAAATCAAGAATCTGTCTAGGCGATTTTCAATGCTGTGAGTGCCTGTTCTTCCATTTCTCCATGTGGGCAGTAGTTCGGACGGTTCCAAATCGACTAAAGCAATTTTTGTGAGAAGCGTGGAGAAGAAGGCCGCTAGTGTGTCAGTTCTAGCCTTGACGCCCCAGATTTCCTTTGTGCTGAGCGTGAAGTTCAAGTCTCCGGCGATTATGATGTCTTTTATAGCAAGTAGGCCCAGGCTATCCAGCTTCTCCCAGAAATCTCTGCGATCTAGACACGGTTCGTAAGTGTTGAGCAGGGTCAAGGAGGAGTTTAGTTCGTAGCAGGTGCCAGTTAAAAGAATACCACTCGGGCTGAGCAATGGCGTAAAATCAAAATGTAGTGGATCCCAGGCCGCCAAGAGTCCACCTGAGCTTCCTATGGAGCTAGCTGCACAGACCATCCAGTCCGGTCTGAGGGCAAAGAGGAAATTTCTTGTAGCTTCAGCTTCCACTAGTGTTTCTTGTAAAAAAATTACTGTCGGTCTGATCTTGTCGAGTAGACGTCTCATGGAGGCTATTTTCAGGAGTCCTCCAACCCCTCTAATATTGAGGGAGATAAGTATCATGGTTTATCCCTAGCTTGGGCTTTTATTCCTCTAAGGGCCCGGTTAGAAAGATCAGTAGGTTGTGAAGCTGAGCTTGAAGCCTCCGCGATTGCCTTTTTCCTTGCGTTGCGGGTTTTGAGAGGTGAGATCTCCGAGGCCAATCCTTTGGACCAGGAAGGGACTGTTGCACTATTCTCAATCATTCCTGTGGTCGATGATGAGTTACCCGTCGGTTGGATGAGTTGTTTGCCAAGGTAGAGCGGTAGTGGGATTGAGTCAAAGGGTATTGGGGAAGCTGGTGTAGGGGTGTGTATCAGTAGGTCCAAGTCCCTGGCCAATAATGGTTGTTCCGTGTAGCCA
>ML814942.1:30709-45085 GCA_009831015.1 Picea engelmannii | reverse complement strand
GGGTGGGGAATAGTGGGCGATAATGGGCTCACCCGGCTCTAGTGGAGGTGCCCAGGCGTCTAGCCGTGTAGGGATATTATCTTGATCCTATCATTATTTACTTTTATATTTAAAATTTTATCTTGATCCTAAAAGTACCAATGGAAATTTAAATGGTTTCCGCTGCCGTCAGCTTCCTTCTCGACGTTATTTCACTTTTCCATTAATTAAATTTAATTCAATAAAGCCAATCCTTCTATAGGTACTAATGAGTCTTGAACATGGGACCACTCTTCAGAAAAAAGAGTACCCCTCACAAACATTATATTCTCTGGTTTGTTTTAAATAAGTAAGCACCCCCATAAACATTCCATCTTGTAATTTGTGTTTCTATCACGCCACATAGGGGCTATAGTATGTTATGGATGTATGGTTAATTAGTTCTTAATGTATTGGTATTATCAATGTGAAAGAGGCAATGGTATTTTATGGTCATAAATATTATTTATATGTTTATTTTATATGACAACTTACACATGAAACATTTGCAAATATAAATATTTCACCATCATTGGTCAAAAATCTTAATGGTAATACAAAGTCAAACTTTGACTAAATTTTATAAAATATCATATTATGCCACAGACTATCAAAAAGGAAATGATCAAACTAGAACCTTTATGTATCTAATGGAATGTAAGGTTGATATTACACAAGAAGTTAGAGTCATTGCAAATTTAAGGTCCACCTACCTCAACAACATTGCTCACCATGAAAATAAATTTTAGATGTCTATGGGTGACAACTAACTACAACATATATATTATAATGTTTATATATTATGGTAGTCACAGAGAGCAACCAAATTTAATGGGATACAATAATGTAACTTTGACACAAAATTTGATGGGATACAATAATGTAACTTTGACTAGATGTTTGTGTAACGGGGTGTAACATACCCATCCCCTTGGTATTAAGAAAGAAGAAGAGGGGTCGATGTTTTCATCTTTTTCACTAAGGTTGGTTTTCATATTAATTTATTTCCTATCCTAATGTTTATTGAGTTAATTTAAATTATCTTATAAAAACAAGTTATTAGATATTTGTGTAACGGGGTGTAATATACATATTCCCTTGGTATTGAGAAAGAAGAAGTGGGGTCAATGTTTTCATTTTTTTCACTAAGTTTGGTTTTCATATTAATTCATTTCCTATTCTAATTTTTATTAAGTTAATTTAAATTATCTTATAACAAACAAGTTATTAGATGTTTGTGTAACAGGGTGTAATATACACATCCCCTTGGTATTGAGAAAGAAGAAGAGGGGTCGATGTTTTCATCTTTTTTCATTAAGTTTGGTTTTCATATTTATTCATTTTCTATCCTAATTTTTATTGAGTTAATTTAAATTATCTTATAACAAACAAGTTATTTTTTGGAAGATTTTATTTTTGTTCATCTAAATGCAATACATACTCATTAAGCCGCATTTAAATAACTCATTGAACCTTCTTAAAAATGTAAAGACCATCAACCTTATCTAAAACATCCTTCCACTTCTTTTTAAGAATATCCTCGATGGAAAAGCCATTGAGCTCCATTTGCAAGGACATAGATGGAACTTAGTTTGAATCTATTAATTTTCATGAATCTATAGATTGAATATGAACAAGGGCCATGTAATAGTCAGTCCCTATTGTATGTATTATAAAATTGACTACACCTACAATTTCAATGTAGGTTGAAATGAAGCCTCAAGGTCTATCTCAATTAGTTAAACCATCCACCCATTGTAAGATAATAACAAGGAATTCATAGGTCACAAGTTCAAATCTAGTCATTTCCTTCATGGTTGATCCACCCTTCATCTAAATATGTCAAGAAAGAAAAAATATTCCATGAAATTTTCTTTCAAAAAATTAAAAATGAAATAATAAATTGACCAATATATTTTTTTAAAGAGAGTAAATTTATTTATTTAATTGAAATAATTGCTTTCGATGCATGTTAACAAAATAGATATGCAATACTTGATATGGTAATTGATTCCACGAAATGTAATGCCTATATATTTCTAAACATCATTAAGTCTCATAAACATTTTATGAAATAAACTGAAACAATAACTTCCAAGCATAATATTGATTTTCATAACAGAAACTTCAGTAGCTTAGATTTATCAATAAATACTGAATTCATGGCAGAAAGAAATAGATACATAACTTGACAAGGTACCTGGTTCTGATGCTAATTTATGTTGCCTGCTGCCTTGCTCTCTGCTACATAGTCCAGTCCTGCCACAGACACAGAAAATAACCACCCAAAACTAATGTCCACCCTGCCAACTAGGAAAACGACCTAGCTCCAGGATATCTACGGATATCCTGGCCCCCGTGCCCAAAACCTCTAGCAACTCGGTGCCTCCCTGATCAGTATGTCACAACCAGTAATCTCGTGCCTCAATCTGAGCGCACAGGTCACAGCAAAGCTCTCTGCTTTCTTCCCATAGCAAAGCAACAGTTCGCAGCATCCATTCCCTCCTCCTGCCGAATGGTGCGCACATCCCCCTCTTTCCCCCCCCTTATTCCTCCCGACCGACTCACGCACTTACTCCACAACCACCCTCTGTCCCCCGTCCTTCATCATGAATTACTGTTTTATCTCCTCGGGATTCATGGATTTCCTCTCTGCATACGCCACCATTTTATATCATTTTCATTGATCTTTTAAATTATAATTCTCAGGTCATTAAATGTGGTATGTAGTTAGAGTATTACTTAGTTAATCACAATCATTTCTTTTAACTAATTTTGCTTTATAATCTTTAAGCATGTATCCAATTAGGGTCGTTACACGAAATACTTGATATATATATAATCAATTACCATACCAAGTATTGCATATCTATTTTGTTAACGTGCATTGAAAGCAATTATTTCAATTAAATAAATAAATTTACTCTCTTTAAAAAAATATTTTGTATTTCATTAAGTTATATTCTTTAAAAATTAGAAAATATGTTTTCTATAATAATTGACTTATGTCAAGGGCACCAAGCGCAAGGGAGTCTACATGATCCCAAAGAAATAAGATTGTTCACTAAGCCTCGGGGCTTGGGAATGTTTCAAATAATTTAGCAGAGGCTTACTTCTTGTGGTGTGGTATTTTCATTGTCAAGGATGAAGTATTTAGGTTCGTATTGGTCTTTGAGAACTCCATATTGATAATAAAAGAAATGATTTCTCTATCCAACTTAGTGGGGAACAAGTTAAAATCATCGTCTCTCAATTAAATTGTGTTCTATTTCATTTCCAAAAAGTCTCATTTTACCATATCAAGAGGGACTTGAATGGGGAGGTTGGTCATTGGGCTAAGGTTGCTTCTTCCTTAAGACTAGGACCTCTAGTTAAAAATGGGGACCTTAGCTACTGATTACTTTCTTAGATTTATTTTTTAATGGGTATTAATTGGTGTCATATTCAATATGCAAACAACAATGATGAATAATTGGTCGATCCTTGAGAAGGATAGCGTGAGGTGGTCCATTCCACATCTCCTTATGGCTTGGCAGGTTTTATTTGCGGTTATTCAATGTGCAAAGATGATTTTTTTTATGAAATGTGGGAAAATGCTTGTCCCAAGTTCTTTGTTAGGGTGAATTTATGGTATTTTAGTTTGGAAATGGCTCGTTGGGGCTCTGGTGGTAGTTGCAGTGCTCCCTAGGCAAGGATTTTTGTCTTATGGTGTGGAAGAAGTTGGTTGTTCTTTCCTTTTTTGGGTGAGAAACGTTCGGAATAGAGTATTTCTCTATTGTCTGAATTTTTTAGCAGTACTTTGTTCTCAATGTTGGCACTTTCCTTATGTCATAGTTCTTTGTCTTGACAAGTCCCGATTACTTGGCTTTTTTTCTTTGCTAACAATGTCTCTGAATTTTATGTTATTGATTCTTAGAGTTGTGGGATTGGGATAAATCTGAAGGTTTCATTCCTTCCATGACTTGTGGAACGGCCTTTCTTGATTGGTTTGGGGTCTTTTGGTTTGGTTTCAAGGTCAGGTGCCTCCTTCTATTTACTACCCTTCTCTCCTTTCAATTCATTGGTCAACTCTATGGATTTTTCCTCTACTAAGGGTATGGACAGGTTTGTCATGGACAATGAAGATGCAAGGGAAATTTGATGATTTCTTCGCAAGCATGACAACATCAGCCAGGCCAATAACAATGCAATAATGGCCATTTCCTCCAAAATCATTGAACTTGAAAAGGCCAACACCACCCATAATGCCAACATTATGAGCCTTCTCTTGCTTCAAAAACAAGAAATCGATTCACTGGAGACAAAGTGTAATAGACTTCACATTATGGTTCTTTCTCAGCATGTGGAATATCTATCCATCACCTCCAACAACCATGGTATTGAGAATTCGCTTCAAGCAGGGCTAAAGGAAGACGAAATTGTTCACCAGTTGCAAGATCATATGGAGATAAAAGGTCTAAGCTCCCCTCATTCTGGCGAGGGGCCGGAAGAAGAAGACAATGTTCACCTTTGTCGTTAGTTTGAAAAAACTAGTTTGAATGTTTTTTCAGGTAATATGTATAAGTTCAAATCCAGAGGGGTGTAGGGTATGTATACCTTCATAGACTTTACCAGTCAAATTGTTGGACGGAGGGGGGTCCCTTGTCCCACAAACAAAGGGGTCTCATACACCAATTTAGTGTGGCTTGATCGTGACCTTAAAAATAGATTATTATTATTATTATTATTTTGTGTCAATATGTCAAATATGATACTTGTAGAAATACTTAGAATTATTGTTTTGAAGAGTCTTTTCTATATTTAGAAGTCAATCTAGAACTATATCCAATTTTATGGAAGTCTCATGAACTCCATTGGATGTTTTCATTGTTAGCCTAAGTGCAACTATTTTTTAAATAAATATAAAATTATTGTTTTGGTTAAAAATAATAACTAACTTATGTCTAACATAAACTCTATGATAACTTAATCGTATCTAATACTAATTTGAAACATTTAAAAGTTAAAACTATAAAATACTATAAACTTTTTTTAATCTTGTTCCCCTTTCAAGACGCTCGTACCTCGAATTTTCACTTAGATGTTAATTAGAATTTAAATTATTATTAAAATTCGCTACGACAACTACCATTATTTAATTTTATATTAAAATTTTATCTCGACACTTGTACGTCGAATTTTCAGTTAGATATTAATTATAATTTAAATTATTATTACGTCGAAAGGTGTATACCTATTGGCAATGAGCATAATTAATGACCTTTTAATCTAAAATTATAATATGATGGTTAACAATTGAAGATGATGGCATATTCTTAGTCGTCCTCCCAAATCAATGAATGTGATTTACTCTTCATAACTTCCTTGCATTTTTGAATGCATTTGTTAACATGTTTACTTTTTAACATTTACCTAATCATATTAAAAAATTATTGTAGCACCATATGATTACCACGTTTAAATGATTAACTTTTGAAATTACCAAGTTTAGATTATTAACCGGCATTACTTCAACTTCCTCAACTATTAGTGCGTCTCAACCATCTGTGTTTATCTTGATCCTGAAAGTACCAATGGGAATTCAAATGGTTTCCGCTGCCGTCAGCTTCCTTCTCGACGTTATTTGGCTTTTCCATTAATTAAATTTAATTCAATAAAACCAATCCTTCTATAGGTACTAATGAGTCTTGAACATGGGACCACTCTTCAGAAAAAAGAGTACCCCTCACAAACATTCTATTCTCTGGTTTGTTTTAAATAAGTAAGCACCCCCATAAACATTCCATCTTGTAATTTGTGTTTCTATCACGCCACATAGGGGCTATAGTATGTTATGGATGTATGGTTAATTAGTTCTTAATGTATTGGTATTATCAATGTGAAAGAGGCAATGGTATTTTATGGTCATAAATATTATTTATATGTTTATTTTATATGATAACTTGCACATGAAACATTTGCAAATATAAATATTTCACCATCATTGGTCAAAAATCTTAATGGTAATACAAAGTCAAACTTTGACTAAATTTTATAAAATATCATATTATGCCATGGACTATCAAAAAGGAAATGATCAAACTAGAACCTTCATGTATCTAATGGAATGTAAGATTGATATTACACAAGAAGTTAGAGTCATTGCAAATTTAAGGCCCACCTACTTCAACAACATTGCTCACCGTGGAAATAAATTTTAGATGTCTATGGGTGACAACTAACTACAACATATATATTATAATGCTTATATATTATGGTAGTCACAACGAGTAACCAAATTTAATGGGATACAATAATGTAACTTTGACTAGATGTTTGTGTAACGGGGTGTAACATACCCATCCCCTTGGTATTGAGAAAGAAGAAGAGGGGTCGATGTTTTCATCGTTTTCACTAAGTTTGGTTTTCATATTAATTTCTTTCTTATCTTAATGTTTATTTATATCAATGTTTATTGAGTTAATTTAAATTATGTTATAACAAATAAGTTATTAGATGTTTGTGTAACGGGGTGTAACATACCTATTCCCTTGGTATTGAGAAAGAAGAAGAGTGGTCAATGTTTTCATTTTTTTCACTAAGTTTGGTTTTCATATTAATTCCTTTCCTATCCTAATTTTTATTGAGTTAATTTAAATTATCTTATAACAAACAAGATGTTTGTGTAACAGGGTGTGATATACACATCCCCTTGGTATTGAGAAAGAAGAAGAGGGGTCAATGTTTTCATCTTTTTTCACTAAGTTTGGTTTTCATATTAATTCTTTTTCTATTCTAATTTTTATTGAGTTAATTTAAATTATCTTATAATAAACAAGTTATTTTTTGAAAGATTTTATTTTTGCTCATCTAAATGCAATACATACTCATTAAGCCACATTCAAATAACTCATTGGGCCTTCTTAAAAATGTAAAGACCATCAACCTTATCTAAAACATCCTTCCACTTCTTTTTAAGAATATCCTCGATGGAAAAGCCATTGAGCTCTTTTGAAAACAGGTCTTCAACTACTTTCAAAAGATCCACCTAACAGACTAACGAGTCTCTTCAAAAAAAAAACATCTTTCAAATGCTCTGAATAGACCATCAAACCACCTTGAAACAACAATATATGATAACCCTTCATAATCCATTAAACTGATTCGAAAGAATAACTTTCGAAGACCCTTGACAAGCCATCGAGCTTACTCAAAAGAATAATCTAAATCGAATACCCCAATAGAACATTAGGCTAATTCGAAAGAACAATCTTTCGAACATCCTTGATAGACCATTGAGTTGATTCGAAATAATAATCTAAATCGACTACCCCAATAGAACATTAGGCTAATTTGAAAGAACAATCTTTCAAACATCCTTGATAGACCATTGAGTTGATTCGAAATAACAACTTTTAAACACACTTGATATAGCATCATACCAATTCGGAAGAACATGCTTTCAAATTTCGTTAATAGGCCATCAAGCATTTTCCAAATTTCTTCTTGACTTCAAAAATCAATATGCAAAGGCCAAATGCCTCACTTGAAGGTAATAATTTGAATTCCAACAAAAGGGTTAAGTTATTGGATCCTTTCAAAAGATGTTATCAAACATTTTCAAAATATTGGTTTGATGAGCCCTCGGGCCTCTTTAAAAAATCCCAATGGGCACTTTTAAAAGATTGGCCTAATAATCCATTTGGCCTCTTCAAAAGATGCCATCTAGCACTTTCAAAATATTTCCCAATAGGCCATCGATCCCCTTACCAAGAAGAACCATATCCATCCACTTCAAAGATAATATTTCAAAGTACAACAAAAGGTTTTTTTGCCTCATTCGAAGAAATACTTTGAATTAACTGGCGGCCAACTAGCCTAACTCGAAGGAACCCCTTTAAAGTAAACAACCAAAGGGCCATACCAACCAATGTTTTTTTAAAGAAAAATTTCAACAATTTCTCTAAATTTCAAAAAAATTAAGAAAATATAGCTAAATATTTTTTTTGTGACTAGCGGAATCGACAACTAGTCGGTCTTGTACTCGTGTGACACAGGGTCGAGTTATCTGAATGCTACCACTATAACCTCCAAGTGTTCCCACGATGCCACATACACGACACACAAGGTAAGTCGGGGTTTCAAACCAATGACTTCACATAATGGAGTGTCTTAACAGTACACTCCATCATTGACTGTCCTACACCCCGGGGGCAAAAATATAGCTAAATATTTTTATTGTGAATAAAATTTTCACAATTTTTTCATAGTCTAATTTATGATTATAGTTATACATACATTTTTACTTTTCACTTGAATATAAAAATCTTCATTAGTATATAATAGTTTTTCTTGACATTTTAGCCAAATCCATGATTATCCATCTCAATGTTTTTGGGGATATTCCCTTCATGTGTGTGTGTGTTACTTGTCTTGTCTTATTTGTATTCACGTGTTTCAACATGTAGATGGTATATCATCTTGTATATGGGTGTGTATAATTTTTTCTATGTATTTCTTAAGATATTTTTCATTGCAATTGATTTTTGTCATAAGTCATTTCCAGTTGCTATAATTGATTTTTTTCTCTAAATATTCTACTATGGAATTTTTTGTTAACTTTTGTCAATGATGCACATGTGAAAATAATATAATGGCATGTCACCAAATTTTAAAGGAAGTAACAATAAATCAATGGGTTATCATCTAAGATAAATGATATATATTTTTTATAAATGTGTTTTGATCGCCAAACAATCTGATAACTTATCACTTGTGTGGTTTGAAAAAAAGAACATTGATGTCATCCACCATTCAAAGTTAACACTGTGAACATAAACAACAGGGCTTCTACACAATCAAATGAATACTTCGATCTTCAATAGGGGCCAACCAACTACTTAGGACTACTACTTCAAATGATGCACAAAAGGGCCTAGACTCATTACCATTTTCACAAGGTAGGTCTATATACACAAACAATGGATCTAGCAAATGCCATCCATCTTGAATGTATCAAAGAATGCCAAAGGGAATAACATAAATTTGAACACAATTACACCAAGGAAGTTTGAATTGTGAAGGAAAACAACCTATCAATGCAAACATCATGCATACATAAACTCAAATGCATAAGGTAATTCAATTCAAATAAACTATAAGGTATTTTCGATTTCATCAAGAAAACAGTTAAGTCATCCAGGCATGCAAACATCATACATTCATGAACTTCATTACCCAATTCATACATAAGAAAATATCAACTTAATAATCATAATCATAGACAAGAATTTATAATAATTATGGAACACTTATCTTTGGACAAATAACTCCAATGGAATTGGCTACTAGCAAGAAATTTTCCAACCAACCGTAGGCAATCCTTTGTGGATGCCACCCACGATCTGATCTATGAGGCCATTAGGAAAAAAGAAACTAGTTCAAGACACTCAGGTCACCCACCCAACCCAAATTGTTATCATACTCAGCCAAACTATTCACCACAAAACTCTCCAAGAAACACTCTATCCAGCCCAGCCATGGCACTCCCTTCATTGCCCCAAACAATACAAGGAAGATCCCTTCTTTGTTCCATAGTACCTAAGGAATCCTCCTCCCTCCAATGCTCTCCAATGTGCGCAGAAGGAGTCCAACATGTTCTCTACCTTCAATCTCAACTCAACAAAGTCATATTTTGGCTCTTGAGCACACGGTGAGCAACAATATATATGGAAATTGGGTATAGCTTCATATCCAACCCAACACATATGCTCCTTTGTAGCCTTCAATCTCTCTTCCCAAGCTCACAACTTTCTTTTCCTTAGCTTACTCTTCTCAGTCTCATCGCCTTCTCTTCCTCAAAATACTCTTCTCAATCTCACAACCTTTTCTTCCTTAGCTTCCCTTAATCACATACAGGTCCAATTACAATCTTTGACATGGCATGGAAAAACCATAAAACCGTGAGAAAATCGTTGAAGGGACAAATTGAATCGAATCAAATAAAATCATATAACATGGAATGCATAGCCTCAAATGGTCCCCTAGGAATGGTCATTTTAAATTGCATAAAGAGAGTGCATAAGAAACAAGATGGTTATAATCCCTATGGGGATGGAGTCTCTTACACTCCTGAAGACTTGTAATCAACCCCCATGCTCTCATAACTATGAAAGGTGGACTTCCTCACCAACCACCACCTGCATTTAGTGATTAGTGGTTGTTGTTTCTAATAAGTCATGTAGTGAAAAGATGAAGGTTAGAAGACTTAGGAAACTTCGGATCATTTTTCAACCCCATGGACACCCTTTCCTTTTCCCCTCTAGTGGACTCAAAACCCTTCTTCTGCTCTTTCATAGCTAGCTTTGAACCTTTTACATTAACTTTAGAAATAATATTTACAAGTCTTGATAATACCATGGTAAGTCTACATCATAGTATATCGAAAACAATATTTATCGAAAATGTGTGCCTAGATATTCACTAGTCAGGCCTTCGCCATGATCCTTGCACTATAAATCATACTAGCATATTTACATCATTTACATACATGTTCATCCATATAAATTGACTCCTATCATTATATCCATTTATTTATAATTTGGTCCAAAATATCCAAAGGGTCAAAACTAGGATACTGCATTCCCCTCCCCTTTGAAGTAACATCATCCTTGGTGTTCTCTTCTTTTCAACAATACTTCATGTCTTCATTCTTCAACTACACATACAATGATATCCTCTTCAAACAAAGTTATCAACTTAATGAGAACTATGACCTAAAAATGAGATCTATAGCTTTAAAACCCCATATTTTTGCATCAAAAACACCAAAATCAACCCCCAAATCAAAAAGTGTTACTCACAACATCACCTCATTTTTTTTGAGGTTAAAATTACAATTTGTTTGAAATCGTGGTCTTGACAACCAGTGTGGTTCTGAATAGAAACCTTAAAATCAACCTCTAAAACGAACACTAGTGCTAGTGATAACACCCTCTTTTCCTCAAGGTTAACATTACAACTTGTTTGAAACTATGGCCTTGACCACTGGTGACATTACAAATTGAAACCTCAAAATTATGCTCTGAATTGAAACGTGATGCTACAAATAACACATTCATTTTTTATTTCAACTTAAATTGCGATGATTTTAAAACCATGATTTAAAAAAACCAACAACTTTACAAAAAAATAATAAAATAAATAAAATTATATAGAAAGAAAAAAAACCCAAAAAATGAAAATGTCATTTTTTTTTAAATGTTAATTAAAACATAATCATAATTTGTTTTAAATATCTAATTAAAATGAAAAAAAATTTAAATACATAACAATTTCTTTGAAAACAAATATTATAGAAATAAAACAAACATATTCAAAAATCAAATAATTATATTAAAACAAATCAAAATTTAAAAAAAAAAATGCATATTTTATAAAACACATTAGACATTTAAAAATTAAAAAAATTAAAAATACAAAATAAATTAATTTTAAGAAAGTTTAATTACCTAAACAATAATTTTTTTAAACAATAAAAATTTTAAAAAGCAAATAATTAAAAATTAAACCCTCCTCTCCATCTATCGACGTCTACAGGGCAGTCGCTCCATGGGACCGGTGGGTGTTAACAGCTCGTTGCTCCCATGGAGTGGTCACCCCGTCAGTTCCTCCCCTCCTTCCCACCCATCGACGCCCATGAGACCTACATTTCATGGGAGAAATAGGTTGCTAACAGACCTCCCCTCCCACTGGCACCCACAGGGAAGCCGCTTCCATGGAGTAGTCACCCCGTGAGTGTCTGCATGAAGAGAAGTTGCAGGAAGGGGGGAGGATGTTCCCAAAATCGCCTCTCCCATTTCACTTGAAATTTAAGTGAAATGGGAGAGAGTGATTCTTTGAATCGCTCTCCCTCCCATTTTACTTAAGATTCAAGTGAAATGGAGAAGGGTGATTCTGAGAATCGCCTTTTCCCTATTTCGTTTTGTTTTCATAAAAATTTAAAAAAAATTAATATTTTTTAAAAAAATTATTTTTATTAACATTTCACTTAGGATTCAAGTGAAAAGGGGGGAAGGAGATTTCTGAGAATCGCCCTTCCCCTATTTCGTTTTGTTTTCAAAGAAAATTTTAAAAAAATTAACATTTTTTTAAATTTAAATTTTTATTAAAAAAAAAAAAAAAAAATTTAATCATGTTTTTTATTTCTTTTAGAATCATATTGTGTAATATTTTTTTTAATTATATTATATAAATTGATAATCATATTTTGTGATTTTTTTAATTATATTATAGAATTTTTTTATTATCTTTTTTAATATTTTTTTCTTTTTAATTTATATAGTTTTATATATTTATTTTTTGTTTTAATTTTTTTAATTGTTTTAATTTTTTTAAATTAAAATATTTTTTAGGATTATTTTTATAATATGTTTATTTTTATTGTTTTAAAATTTATGTTATTTTAATTAAAATGTTTATATGTGTGTGTTTCCATTTTTTCCATTTTTTTTTTTATTTTAAGTTTTTTTAAGATTTTAGTTGCAACAATGTTGATTTTTTTAGATGATGTTCTAAAAAATGTTGCAATTTTAAACTAGGAAGAAAACAAATGTGCTACTTATAGCATCATATTTCATTTCAAAAGTGGATTTCATGGTTTTGGTTCACAACGATACCAACTGTGAAGGCTATGGTTTCAAACAAGTTGTAATGCTAACTTTGAAGAAAAGGGGGTGCTACTCGTTGTTGGCACCCAACGTTTTGGGTAAAAGATCGTATGCACACACAAATGAAGTTGTGCGCACCTATTCCAGTTTTGCACACAATCAAGCAATTGTGTGATCGGTAACAGGAGGCACGCATGTCGATGCAAGTTTTTCTAATGCGCGCCAATTCCAGTCTACTAATGCACACCGGTCCAAGTTTTTTTATGGGTACCAGAAATTAAGAAGACATTGTGTGCACTCTGGAATCAAGAAAACAATCTTCGAGAAATCTTCATGAATGATTACTTCATGTAGCACAAGTGATCGTGGAGCAATAAGAAGATGGGTTGGCAAGGTAGTTGAGATTGCCACGATTCCAAAGAGGCTACATGGAATGCATGTAGGTGACAAAAGAGTGTGGGACTGCTAGTCAGAGGAGCAAGTGGGGAAGAACCGAAAGTGACAGGGCGTCGAAGCCGAGAAGCAGATAAAAGGGAGCAACAATGATGGAAAGAGGGGTTTTGATGTTATGGTTGTTGTGGATATTCTTGTTGTTGTTAGTCAATGTCTTTGAGCTTGCTCTAAGCCTATGTTTTGTGATGTCTCTGGTTGTAGGTCTAGGTCTTCAATATCTACAGATTATGAAATAGTGTGCATGGCACTATGTAATGTAACACTAGCAAAATGTATAAGAGATCAGAGCTCAGTTGTTGTCAATTGATTAATTGCTTAATGTATGGTGATGGATGGTTGAATGAAGATAATAAATTTGCAGTGATTATGGTATTATCATGTGTTGATCATGTGTCAGTTGAATGTGTGTGGTGTTGCTGCATATTATTAGGTGTTAAGTAATCTGCAAATGATTATATGAATGCAAAATCGGATGGATTTCTGAGTAATTAGTATTTCATCACCGACACAAGACTAGATGGTCTCTATGATTCTCATGGCATCTCAAGTGAGACCTTCTTCAATCTTTGGTTTAGGATTGATATGTCAATGCCTTGGGGTTTTTGTTGGTCGACTCTGGACAAACATTGGGTCTTCAACCCCCCAATGTTAATAAAGATGTGTGCAAGCGTAGAATGACCCAAGAAATGGTTTTGTTGTCGAGAGTAAAGGTTTTATATTGAATGATGAAGGAAAAGAATGAGATTGTATCCATCTCAGGAAGAAATTCAAGATTGGTTGACTACAAAGGAATATGAGTTTGGTCGGTGAGAAACTCAATGTTTGAATACAAATGTGAAGTGATGGAAGGAAAGGTATCTCTACTCTGATATGCATGAAATTTTTTGTATTGAACTTCCCTTTCTATTGTATGAATGGTTGGAGAGGCACATTGCTACTTATACTGCTTTGAGGTCGCAAGAACCACGAGTCTAGGATGAGTTCACTATTGATAGGATGAAGAAATTGGATGGCAAGTGGACTCGAGCAATTGATTTTTGGTTTGCTCGGGTGAAGGAAGGGTATCTAATTGATTTTGTTTTCGAGTACACTGATTCTTTCAGCAAGGATGAAAGAAAGTTCATGGAAGGTCCTAGTAAAAGGTTGTTAGAAGAAATCCCACTCTGCATAATGATGTTGTTCATGGAGAAGGTTTTGATTCGCATGGAGCCTGACAGGTTGGCTTAGTATACTCCCCTAGCGTTGGGGGGGGGGGGGG
>ML814942.1:0-29998 GCA_009831015.1 Picea engelmannii | reverse complement strand
AAGTTGTTAAAATTAGGTGAGGAATAGGATGGGCCCAGAAGAGGAGAGGAGAGAGAAAGTTGAAATATATAGAATAAGAGTTGATTCAAGAAGGAGAGTGGAAAAAATAAGTGGAAGGAAGATAGCAATGGGTACGTGATGAGAGATCAGGACCAGGATGAAGAGGAAGGAGACCGCACCATGAGGAAGTGCAGGAGAGTGTGATATGCCATAGAGGAGCACAAATGAGGATAGGCTAGCGAAAAGGCATAGTGTTGAGAGTAGGGTATCCAATGTAGATATTATTAGAAGTGGTAGTAGGGGCCTAGAAGATGAAGTTTAAACCCCTTGGCTATTGTAGAGTGTCATAACTTTGAAGGAAGATAAGGTGCAGAGTATAGACACATAGGTAAGAGAAAAGGATTAAGGACCCCCTAGTGGTGGGTGAGAAGAGCTTTCAATAGCGTATGGTCTTGCATGGCTACAGGTTGGAAACTCTCTAGGTTCCCTCAAAATAAATGTTAGAAGAATATGGAGTTACCCCCCCTTTGAACTAGCCCCCTTATGCATGTGTATTCGAGAAGAAAGAATAGAAGACATCGACGATTAGAGTAGAAGCAGGAGTAGGAGAAGAAAGGAGAGAAGCGATGAGTGAAGAAGAAGACGGAGTCATTGCTACTTCACCGGGAAGAGTGTCAATACCAAGCTCAACAATACACAACAGTCAGTTCGGAGGACATAGTTTGAGATTGAGGATGGTGAATTAGGATAGTACCCTAAGGCTACCTATGTTCCATGGGATGGGTAGAGATGATGCAGAGAAACATTGGTTCACATTTGAAGCTATATGGTCTATGAAGAGTGTTAGAAAACACAGGATCATTGAGAAAAAAAATATAAAAAAAAATGTGTAAATAAAACACAAAAGATACACAATACAATAGAGACACAAATATACATGGTTCACCTAGTGTGGGCTACGTCCACCGGAGAAATTGACAGGTCCTTCCTTTATTATTGTCCAGCAAAATGAAGGGATACAACCTACAACAAACTCATTGTAACTTCCTCTTCTTTCTCTCATTTTCTCCTCTCTCAGAATACAATATTCGCACACATACACAGTCGCAATACAATTCCCTCATGAAAAGAGGGTTTCCTTCTAGGGGAAAAAACCCTAATATAACTTCTACCGTCAAATCTGTGACCTTGTAATGAATGGTCCAGATTGACTACGAAAATACAATATTTTACAAGGCAATTTTTCCTAAAATTTAGCTTTAGGGGCACTGCCCCTGATTTCCCTCGCCAAGGGGGGGCTCCATTAATTTTTGTCGCCCCCCCTGGACCCCCCTAATGACAATAGTNNNGGAAATGGGATCCAAGTACGGTTGAAACAAACCTCTAAATCAGGAAGATAATTAGGCTCCACAACCAACAAAGAGGATCATATACGAGGCATCAAAGATTTCACAGTTGGATACCATGTTCAGGGACAGAGCCCTGACATGGTATACAAATTTCAAGGCCACTATGCAAGCAAGACAAATGAGGTCTATGAAAAATATTAAGAGATATTTGCTTAAGGATTTCCAAAATCCTAAGTCAAAATCTCAATGAATTATACATATTAAGGAGATTAAGTAGAAATCGGGAGAAAAAATGTGGGATTATGACCAATGGTTCAAGATTTCGCTAGATAGGCTGATGTTTCAAATCCAGAACATGAAGAATAGATAATGGTTCACTACAAAGTTGCTTCCCCATATCAGAGTATCGCTTACCCAACAGAAGGTGACTACTCGGGAAGAAGTGGTGGAGCCTATGATGTGCCTGGAGGATACACCAGAAGGAGGAGAGACATCGATAGGTTTGGCATAGGTACAGTTACAGCTGGCCAACCTAATGATGCAACTGCAATATATGGAAAAGGAATAAGTCGTGTGTGAGCATGTATAGTGCACAACGTGCAGGTTAGAGGGGAACCATAGAGATGAATGTCCTACACTTGGAAACTATATGGAAACGGGTTTGTCGAGTTCATTTTCGGTTGCATCTCAGACGAAGTGGTGCAAAATTTGTAGGAAGTAAGGCCATAGACCACCCTGCTTCCCAACACTAGAGAAATATTAGAAGACACATCATGCTCCATTCTGTGAATTATGCATATCCATGGGACACAATGTGAACAAATTTTGGTCACTACAGCTGATGCAAGACCATACCCACGAGGTATTTCAGGTTCAAGAGGAACAAAAGAGTGGTGACTGTGGCAGTGCTGAGAGAAGTGGATATCAAAAATGTCCCAGAGTCAGATATGGACATGGTCGTGGATGAGGATATCGAGGAGGGGGAGGTAGACCCCCCACTTGTTTTAACTATGGCGGGATAGGCCATGTGTCAATATTTTGTATCAAACCACACGCTCTCTATGGGTACTGCTACAACCCTGATCACGTTACAGAGGATTGTCCCGACATGTTGAAGAAGTGGGAAGAGAAGAAGGCACATTGCAACATGGTGACTACAGAGCCACATGGGAATAAAAAAAAGGATGATGAAGTTGATGTACGGGTGATAACATGAGGCGGAGAAAAGATGGGAATGGACTTCAAGCATGGTGAAATTTTGGGTCAAAGGTCGAAGGGGAAGATAAGAAAGGCAGCGTAGACCCCTCCTAAGTTTGATGTTGCTCAACAGAAGCCATTTTTTTCGCAATGAGAAGAGATGAAATGCGCCACACAAATGTCTCTTGAGGAGGCCAATATCCATGAGGAAGTACAACGAGTGACATAGAGGTCCCTGGAAGAGGCTCTCTCCCATGAAGAATTGTAATGCACGACACAGAGGTCTTTGGAGGAATATCATGTGCACGAGAAAATACAACGCGTGATGCAAAGGTCATTGGAAGAAATGGGCAAATAAGAGGAGTTGTGACGCATCCAGTAAAGGGAAATACAGGAACATGTACAGGAAGAGTTGAAGCACATGGTGTGTGAAGAAACATTGTGCGACTTGGGTCGAGAAACATAAACTGAGGACCAAGTAAGTAACTTCTTGCATTGTTGTTTAAGATTGTTAATAGATCTTGATGTTGCATGAAATTTTATGTAGATGTTAGAAACTTTCATGGGGGAAGAAGGGACGGGTAGAGCTATATCATCCCCCCTACCAGAAAGGGATATGTAACAGGTCAGTAAGCAAAAGCACATCGGAAGAGAATTCAATATGAAAGTTGAACTCGATAGTTACGAAATGGATGGGGTCATGTTGGATTTGGGTTATGACGTGAACATATTGCCAAAGAAGTCATGGAAGTTGATGGGTAAACCAAACTTGGTTTGGTCGCCCATTCAATTGTGGTTGGAAAATCAATACAAAATCTATCATATAGGTCGATTGGAGTAATTCGAAGTGAACATAGACGAGGTGAAGATGAAGGTTGATTTTGAAGTGATAGAGACCATGGATGATTATGATCCCTACCCTACCCTACTTGGCATTAATTGGACCTTCAAAAAAAATGTTACGTTGAATCTGAAGAAGTGACAGATCTTGTTTGAGACCGGCACCCTACGCATGATCACACCTTTGGATCCTAATGAAGGGGACAGAAGGATGCATGGATCTTTTTTATTGAGAATATCTACAAGATCACGGGGCCCGTGGAATATTATGTCAATCCCATAGTTGTAACACCCCAGGTTTTGAACCCCATATTAAATAATGTATTTTGTTAATCCATGAAAGGCCGGAGTGCCCAAACAATTGAAATATGCCAGTGTTCCTAGGAAATGTAATGTTTGATCATTATTAATAATAAATACATCACTGGCTACTAGACAGACAAGGACAACAGTTATAGGGGGATATGATTCCACAAGAGAGGGGGCTTGAGGGGATAAGTGATTATTTTATATTTTATTTACCCATTTTTGTTTTAATCGAGAATAATAGTTACATGAGCTTCTTGGGGGGAAAGCCAAGTGGTTCCTTAATTCCAATAATTGCATAAACCCATCTTGATTCTATTGTGGGGGTTAATTCTTCTTCACTCATTCACTCACTCACTCATTTCTCATCATTCACACCTTTCATTCTATTCTCACTCCACACATTCTTTGACCCACTAGTATTTCCTCATTTGTGTTTGTCCTAGGAAGAGAAAATGAATTGTTGAAGAAGAGCCATGGTTTTTTTGGCTGAAAATATTGATGGTGTATTCTAACCATGAATTAAGGCCTACATGTCTAAGATGCTTTGGCATGTGTTAAGTTTTGCTCACAGTTGCGAGTCCTGAGATTCCTAGCATGGATATTTTTGACCAACTCAATTGGATCCTTGGAAGGTGATGGACAACCTGAGGGACTGTGTGCTAGAGAAGCGGGGCCATTCTCTTGGGTTGTGTTGCAGACCCCCTTCCCTCTTGAGGATTCTTCGACCTCCCGATCTTGGATCTTCAAATTCCTAAGTCGAATTATCTCTTCGGGCCTACAATAGACCCTGAAACAAATGCTACACAGGCCCCTTTTGATGTTACCTGCAGGTCCAAATTGCCTACGACCCTACTCTCTGGCATTTTGGCAACACCAATTCGTGAGTACTAGATTTTGTGATAGTCTCCTTCTCTGATATGACCATGGGATATAACCTTGGGCCAACTCCTTCGTAACTTCGGGCTTCGGCGATTTTACGAACTCCACCCTTGTTTCCTTCCGAAACACTTTATGCCGCAATATGTGGATCTCTGTCGCGTGTCCTCCTAGATCTGATGGTCCAGATTCACTTCGGATTTTGTGACTTCGCAAAGATTTCACCTACTCCACACGCAACTTCTCTGGACCTCTATCTCCCATATTTTCTAATTTGTTGCCACATGTCCTCCTAGCGGCCAATGGTTAGGATCACTTCGTGACTTCGGTGACCCCACTTCTCAAACACTCTAAATACTCTGAAATACAAAGTGTTGAAATGCTTCGTGGCCAACCTCCGTGCAGCTCTCCCAGATCTAGCGGTCTGGAATGATCCCAATCCCTTTTGGATGGATCTTGCTCGTTAATTTTGGGAAACCTTAAAGGGTTCCTCCCTTTGAATATTTCTCACTGCTCTCCCTCCTGAGCTTGTTCTTCCTCGAACCTTTTTCTCCTTAGAGCACTCTCTTCGACACTTAGTCGAATTTCAGTCTGTGCATGCCTTGCAAAAAGTCCTCCTTCACAACTTAGCTTCTTTGTGGATGACTTTTGCTACTCCTCTTGAGCTTCTGAGTCAAAAGAATCTATCGTACACTCCTTGAAGACAATATGCACTCTCTACATGCAAAGCTCCAAGTTCCCCTCTTGAACGTGCTTCTCCCCAACACTCTAAACTTCTCAGAAATATTTCCCGATACTTAGCTCAGTATCGACTCTGCACATGTTTGTGACAATATTCCTACAATATTGACCTTTGAAGGATGAGTGTGCACTCTTTGCAACAATCCTTCCATGCTCTATTGTTCCCCCTAAACAATATGACTCCAAGGGTGTTTCGGTCTACGCACACCTTCAAGCTATCTCTCATGATCTTTCTGAGTCACTATAGACTCTATTGACGCACACCTTGTGGACTCTTGTGCACTCCATGCATACCTAAGTTTCACGTTATCTCTTATAAGCTTGTGAGTTGAAATAGACTATGTCGACACACACCTTGTGGACACTATGCACACTAGCACTTGCTCGTAGAAGAGAAACAATTGAAACTTATCTAAATCTTCACATATTCATACATTCAACCATGTAAACACATTCATAACATACGAACAAGAAAATAACAGAGAATTTCAAATTGATAAAAATCCTACCATTCATTCATTCAGAAAGACACAACAACACTAGAAATTTGGAACGATGCTTCTTTGTTATATTTATTCAACTGTTATATACATGGGTTTATACAATGTTTCTCAATATCTCTCAACTCTCAGAAACTCTCAACTAAAATCTAGCAATAACCATCAGCAGCAACTATCAGCAACCACTTATGGGCAACAATACAAAGATTTATACAAGAGGGGATCTTCGAGCCTTTCCCTCCAACTACTCTAGAGCTATCCTATCAAAATAAAATCATCCAACTACTTAGGATTTATTACAATAAATATTTTTGATAGACAGATAAGATCAAACACATCAAATCTAAACTGCATGCAGCTTCATTAAAAGAAAATACATCCTCCAATGATCTCATGCGATCATCCAACTCCAAAACATTAAAGATGTTCATAAATTTCAATCCCTTCATAATGTTTGCGTGATACGCCTCCTTTAATTCAAAATTATTTCTTCAAAATGCGCACTAGTGCGCTTAATCGTCCTCCACCTGTGCTTTTCTAGCGATGCTCTTGCATCATACTCCTCTAGCTAAAAATTCATGGACTCATGTCCATGAGCTCCTGCATTGACCTTTTCTAGCGATGCTCTTGCATCATACTCCTTTGGCTAAAAATTCATGTACTCATGTCCATGAGATCCTGCATTGACCTTTCATGCTTCTGTATATCCGCTTCATTTACCCAACTGGCATCTTCTACTGGGTGTCCTTTCCACTGTACCAAATACTCAAAATATGTTTTTCTCCTGGTCTTCTTACCAATTCATTGACCTATGAGCTTATCCATCTGCGGCTTCTCTTCTACAGGCATCTGCTCTTTCCACTAAATCTTCTTCTGATCTTTGGATCCTCTGATGTCATCTTCCCTGTAAGGATACAAGTCTAAAAAGTTCAATATGGGCGATATACCCACATCTTCTAGCAGCCCTATCTCACAAGCATTCTCATCAAATTTTATTAGGATCTTGCACAGTCCTATCTTTTTCATATTTAGTTTATTATATGTTCCTCCTGGGAACCTATCCTTCCTGAGATGTGCTAGAACTTGATCTCCAACTTCAAATTGAATTTTCCTCCTATGTTGATCAGCTATGCGTTTATATTCATTGTTGCTTATCTGCAACTGCTCTTTGATCTGATTATGAATCTCCTGCATTTTTGCAACGAAGTCTTCAGCTCCAGCGCTTCTGAATTCACTTTTCTCCATATCTCTTAACTTTGACACTCCCCTTTGATTTATTCAATATACTATATGAAACGGGCTCTCTCTGGTACTTTTGTTTACTGAGTCATTGTATGCAAACTCTGCTTGTGTAGAATCTGATCCCACTGAATATGATGTTCAGTGACCAAACTTGCTAGAAAATCTCCTAAACTATGATTTACTACCTTAGTCTGTCCATCCGTTTGAGGGTGATATGTAGAACTAAAGGATAGTTTTGTTCCCATTTTCTTCCACAATGTTCTCCAGAAATGACCAACAAATTTGGTATCTCTATCCGAAACAATACTCCTGGGCAATCCATGAAGTCTCACAACTTCCTTGAAAAACAAGTTAGCAACGTGTGTTGCATCACTGTTCTTTTGGCATGGGATAAATTGTGTCATATTTGAAAATATGTCAACTACCAAAAATATGGAGTCACTTCCTCTTTGTGTCCTTGGCAATCCCAACACGAAATCCATGCTTATTGCATCCCAAGGCCTCTCTGTAATAGGTAATGGTTGATACAACCCAATATTTTGTATCTTTCCCTTTGCATACTGGAAAATATTACATCTATTCACAAATTTCTTCACTTATGCCCTCATACCTAGCCAATATTATGAACTGTTTAATTGGGTAAATGTTTTGTCATGGTCGAAATGTCCGACTATACCTCCACTGTGTTTTTCCTTCAGCAAATTCTCTCTCATCGAGCATTTTGGTATGCACAACTAGCAACCTTTGAACAACAATCCATCTTGAATCAGGTACTATGTCCACTTACTTCTTTCTATGAGCACAAGATTCACTCATGCTTCATATGCTTCCTTGAAATCTGGATCATCATGATACATCTCCTTAAGGTGTTCAAACCCTAAGGTTTTCACTTGAAGTTCCTGCAGAATCAAAAATCTACTGCTCAATGCATCAAAAAGCTTGTTAGCATTACTAGAAATGTGTTTAATGACAAAAGTGAAATTTTGCATAAACTTTATCCACTTAGTATGTCTTTGATTTAACTTCTCCTGTTTGGTTATGAATTGTAAAGCCTAATTATCGCTATACAAAACAAACTCTTTTGGAACAAGATAGTGCCTCCATTTCTTTAAGGCTTGAATTATGGCGTAAAACTCTTTATCATATGTGGAGCACTTATTTTTAGTATCATTCGGCTTCTCATTGAAATATGCAACAAGCCTATTATCTTGGCTCGAGACTACTCCAATTGCAACTCCACTAGCATCACATATTACTTGAAATGTTTTCCCGAAATCTGGCAAGACCAAAATCAGTTGTTTTGTTATCTTCTCCTTTACTATATTGAATCTTTTCTCAGCTTCTTCTGTCCATTTGAAAGACTTGTGTCTTTTCTTCACTGTATCCATCATTGTGCACCGATCTCACTGAAATTTCTAATGAACTTCTGATAGAACCTTGTTAATCCATGGAAGCTCCTTACCTCAAATATACTCCTTGGTGACGACCATTCTCTGATTGCTCTCACCTTCTCTAGATCCATCTTCAATTCATTCGAAGAGATCACAAAACCCAAGTAAATAAGTTTTTTTTTCATAAAAGAGAATGTCTTTAAATTTATCAGTAGTTTTTCCCGCTTCAACCTCTTCATCACTAATGTTAAGTGCCTCAAATGCTCTTCTTCAGTTTTACTCAATACTAGTATATCATCCAGATATACGATCACAAACTTACCAATAAAATATTTTATTACCTCATTCATCAACCTTATAAAAGTGATCGAGGAATTTGTTAAGCCAAACAGCATAACAAACCATTCATACAACCCCTCATTTGTCTTGAAGGTTGTTTTCAACTCATCATCTTCTCTCATCCTTATCTGGTGATATCCACTTTTCAAATCTATTTTTGAAAAATAGTTCGCTCCACTTAAGAAATCCATTAAGTCATCCATCCTCGACAATGCAAATATGTCCCTAATGGTGATCTTGTTTATGGCTCTTGAGTCTGTACACATTCTCCATCCTCCATCCTTATTTGGACTCAACACAATTGGTATTGCGCATGGACTCAATCTTTCTCTCACCAAACCTTTGTCTAATAAATCCTGGACTTTTCTCTTTACCTCTTCATTCTCTTGAGGTGTCAATATGTACGCTGCATTGTTCAGTAGGCTTGCTCCTGGTATTATATCAATGTGATGGCTAATACTACTAATAGGTGGCAATGAGCTTCGCAACTCATCCACTACTATATCAGCAAAATTCTCCAACAGCTCCTGAACTTCCTCAGGTAGATCCTCCATATGAGTATTTGTAAGGATAGCTTTTGGCTTCCTCACTACAGCAAAATTCATCTCTTGTTCCTTATTAACTTCACTCAGGAGTCCCTTCCCACTCATGAGAAGTATGCTCGTGGTGGCTTCTTCCTTCACTTTCTTTTCCTCAATTGGCAGCAACATGTGTGTCCTACCATTCTTCTCCAAATTATAAGTATTTCTCCTCCCATAATGAATGACATTTTTGTCATATTGCCATGGTATTCCCAACAAAACATGACATACACCCATGGGAATCACATCACATAGAATCTCATCTATATATCCTCCTATTTTAAATTCAACAAGGCATTGTTTAGTTATCGTTACCCGATGACCTTTCTGTAGCCATGAGACTTTATACGGCGTCGGATGTGCATTTTTCTCCACCATCTTTATGGATACTAAGTTATCATTGCTCCCACTATCAATTATCACCTTGCATACTCTGTCTTTAGTCTTCCAATATTTCATGAACAAATTGTTCCTCTGAACTGGTTTTTCAACCTATGGCTCCAGCTTTAGGAGAACCTTCTTCATCATCAGAGATCTTCCATCTTCTGCACTTTCTTCTTCAACATTCTGCTTCTGCGGTTTCGAAATGTGAGCTTCACCTCCTTCTTTCTTCCTCTCGGGACATTCCCAATACATGTGTCCTACCTTTACACAGGCATAACACTTCACTTATCCTCCTCTACCTCTTCCTCTTCCTCGAGGAAAAGAGTTTCTACCACCACTCTATCTTCCTAGGGAACTTCCTCCTCTTTCAGAGTGACTAGGTGGTTTCTCAGTCTCACCTTTGGGATTTTGTGCCTTGTCATGGGAAATTCCTTTGCCTCTGTTTGGACTTATTCCTTTGCCTCGCTGACTCTATTTTATATCCAACTTCTCCTCTACTTTCAACACAATACGATAATATTCCTCCATTGTCCTTACTTTCATCATGTTGATCTCGTCCTGGATTTCATATCTCAGACCGTTTGTATATCTAGAAAAAATTTCCTCATCTCTCTCTCTCTGTCCAGCCCTGATGTTCAGTCCATAGAACTCCTATGTGTACTCTTTGACTATCATTCCTATATGTCTTAGGTTCTGCAATCTCCTGAACATATTTATGTGATAATCCTTGGGTATGAATTTATCTTTCAACTTGGCTACCATTCTGTCCCAATTTTTTATCTTTTTCTTTTCTTTGCTCCTTCTGTCAGCCTGCAATTCATCCCACCACAGCGTTGCATGTCCTTTTAACCTAGTGACAAAAATTTTCACCTTTTTCTCCTCATCGACATCTTCATAGTCGAAATACTTATCCATTGCTCATATCCAATCAAGCAATTCTTCAACGTCCAAACTACCTTTGTACATTGGGATGTTTAACTTTGCTTTAGCTCCCAACTTGAAAATCGCTTTCATCAAGCATTCCTCCATAGCATCCTCTACTACAGCTTCTTCAACTTCCACTTATTCATTCTCTACATCACTGACGTCTCTAGTATCAGGTGCTCTCCTTTGAAATATTTCAATGGCATCCAATCTTCCACGCAGTTCTCGCATCTCCCTTTCCATATCTCTATTTTCTACAGGTGGCTTTGCGCTTCTCCTAGGAGGCATTGTGTTGATGTATCTGAAACCACTTGATGATATCATCCTACCTCTTTGTCCCCTCTGCCTACGAAAATCGTTTATGTGGATTTGATACCACTTGATGCAGCCCCCCTTCCCTCCTGGGGATTCTACGACCTCTCGGTCTTGGATCTTCAAATTCCTGAGCCGAATTATCTCTTTGGGCCTCCAATAGACACTGAACAAAATTCTACGCAGGCCCCTTTTGATGTTACCTGCAAGTCCAAATTTCCCACGACCCTGCTCTCTGGCATTTTGGAAACACCAATTCGTGAGTACTAGCTTGTGTACTAGACTCCTTCTCTGATGTGACCATGGGTTATAAACTTGGGCCAACTCCTTCATAAATTCGGGCTTCAGTGGTTTTACGAACTTCACCCTTGTTTCCTTCAGAAGCACTTTTTGCTGCAATATGCGGATCTCTACCACATGTCCTCTTGGATCTGATGGTCTAGATTCACTTAGGATTTCACGAATTCGCAAATATTTCACCTACTCCACACGCAACTTCTCTGGAACTCAATCTCCCAGATTTTCTAATCTGCTTCAACGTGTCCTCCTAGCGGCCAATAGTTAGGATCACTTCGTGACTTTGGTGACCCCACTTCTCAAACACTCTAAATACTCTGAGCTATGAAGTGTCGAAATGATTCACGGCCAACCTTCATGCAGCTCTCCCAGATCTGGCGGTCTTGAATGATCCTGATCCCTCCTGGACGGATCTTGCTCGTTAATTTTGGGAAACCTTAAAGGGTTCCTCCCTTTTAATATTTCTCACCTCTCTCCCTCTCGATCTTGTTATTCCTCGAAACTTTTTCTCCTTAGAGTGCTCTCTTCAACACTTAGTCGAATTTCAGTCTGTGCACGCCTTGCAACAGGTCCTCCTTCACAACTTATCTTCTCTGTGGATGCCTTTTGCTACTCCTCCTGAGATTCTGAGTCAAAATACTCTGTCGCGCACTCTGTGCAAACAACAAGAAATATCTACATGCAAAGCTCCAAGTTCCCCTCTTGGACTTGCTTCTCCCCAACACTCTAAACTTCTCAGAGCGATTTCTTGATACTTATATCAATATCGACTCTGCACATGTTTGTGACAAGCTTCCTGCAATCTTGACCTTTGAAGGATGAGTGTGCACTCTTTGCAACAATCCTTCCACGCTCTATTGTTCCCCCTAAACAATATGAATTTGAGTGTGTTTCAGTCTACGCACACCTTCAAGCTATCTCTCCTGATATTTCTAAGTCACTACAGACTTTTTCGACGCACACCTTGTGGACTCTTATGCACTTATTGCATACCTAAGTTTCACGTTATCTCTTCTGATCTTGTGAGTCGAAACAAACTTTGTCGATGCACACCTTGCAAACACTATGCACACTTGCACTTTCTCATAGAAGAGAAGCAATTGAAACTTATCTAAATCTTCATAGATTCATACATTCAACCATGTAAACACATTCATAACATAAAAACAAGAAAATAATAGAGAATTTCAAATTGATAAAAATCCTACCATTCATTCATTCAAATAGACACAACAACACCAGACATTTTGAACAATGCTTCTTTGTTATATTCACTCAATTTTTATATACATGGTTTTGTACAATGCTTCTCAGCAACTCCAACTCTCAGCGGATCTCAACTAAAACCTAGCACTAACCATCAGCAGCAACTATCAGCAACCACTTCTCGGAAACAATACAAATCTTTATACAAGAGGGGCTCTTCGATCCTTTCCCTCCAACTACTCTAGAGTTATCCTATCGAAATAAAAGCATCCAACTATTTAGGATTTATTACAATAAATATTTGTGACAGATAGGTAAGATCAAACACATAAAATATGTACTGCATGCAGCTTCATTAAAAGAAAATACATCCTCCAACGATCTCATGTGATCATCCAGCTCCAAAACATTTAAGATGTTCATAAATTTCAATCCCTTCATAATATTTGCGTGATACGCATCCTTTAATTCAAAATTATTTCTTCGAAATGCGTGCTATTGCGCTTAGCTATCCTCCACCCGTGCTTTTCTAGCGATGCTCATGCATCAAGTTGTGTAGGATGGGTAGAAGAGAGTTGGTGTACTTCAGATTTTTGTGCGTGTCGAGAAGCCTATGAGAGCTTGAGTGTTGACTGGTTTGGGAAGCCAAGTGACACTATAGAACCATCCTTGTGGATTCATAGCCCTCAGAGGTGACATTATTGTTAAGACTTTGAACAATAGTGTCTACGGTTTGATGGAATGTCCTTGGTCTGTAGCTAGTTGGTGATTTGTTTCATTAAAGATAATTGCTCTCTGTTATGGTTTTATTTACATGTGTATTTATTTCACTGTGTATTTATTTATATATGAATTTCATATCCATAGTATGCATGCTTGTTGGTTATTGTTGTGTACGACATATGGTTCATTTATTTTATGTTTTATCATGAATCTTGATCTATGCATCTGAATACTTCATGCATCTTTATTAATTAAAAGTTGGATCAGAAGTCAAAACAAGTCTAGAGAGGGCTTGAAGTGGTGTATCTCGTCTTGTGGGTGGTTGCATATGTTACAACCACGGATGGGAAATTTAGTTGGAGGAGCATGCAGTCATATGACACATATTCAGACAACACTATGGAGAGGTGGCAGAAAATTATTTATGAAGTATCGACAAGGATATGTGTGTGTATTACCACCGAAGTGCATGAAGAATAATTTGGGTCCTTCTGGTTCGATGGGTCAAATCCGGTGGATGAATTTATTTCCTAGATGAAACACATTCTTGAATACCACTGGGTCCATGCCCTTGATATAGTGTTAATAGGAATACCCATGCAATGGTGTGTTGAGCATAGAGAATATTTTTTAGAAAAGGAAGTTGTGGAGGATCCACTAAGAGAAAGGTTCAGGACAAGGGTGGATACCCATCAGTATATGTATTCTTGCAAAATGTGTTGGGTATCCAAGCAATAGTGTGGGGTGCACAACTAAAATTTGAAGGCCCAACGCGCGCTACCAATAATTAACTCTATCCCCTGGTTCCTCAGTTTTCTATTGGGAAGGTAAGGGAGTTGCGTGCACAAAGGATGGAGACGACCACTCAATATGTTGTCATAGAAAAATCTACAATCATTCAATTCCCCTCAACCCCATTGACAAAACAGATGAGTTGTGTAGGAGTAAGGAAGTAGTGGTTAGTCAGTGGATGCCACCAGATCCAGAAGGGTCAAGTCTAGTTCCTTCATGGTGAAAACTAAGTGGTTGGGCACATGAGAGGAAGCGTTGCAACCCGTCAAGGGTCGCTGTGGAAAATTAACCTGGGGTGAAATAATGCAGGGGTGCACATGAATCATGTGTGTCATCCTTGGAGAATAATACTCACGCATGTATGGATATTTCTACATCATTATCATCCTACAAGATTCAATGGTACAAAATATTTGTGATAATAACGGTCAATATGATAGGCAGTTACACTGCATCGATTTCCTCCAATTTCAAGAAAATGGGATCATTAATGCAGCTGACAAGAGGAAAATTTTCTCGATTTAGAATAAAGAAGGAGTTAATTTTGGTGGTTGGCAGAAATCTTGGCATTAAGGCTATAGTGACTAATCGACATCCAGCAAGACGACTTCGAGAACTAGGATGGAAGGTGGTATTGGCCATCTCATGGAAGGAACTGGACAATAACTCCACACTCAATGAATGACAAGAACCATTATTTTTTCCATTATATTGGGGACGGGTGGAGTGTCTTGGTTCATCACTTCTCCTCTATTTTATGAGAGTAATCTTCCATTCCTATATTAGCAATTTGTTAAGAGAGAAAAAGTGCAAAACCTTGGTAGCTATCAACTGGCCGAATCCACTTCTACAGTTAAATTCCTGACTACTTGTGGGATTTCATCAAACAATCACCATATCTGGCATGATTTCCTCAATAAAACCCCAAGAATGAACAAATTCTAAGGCAATGAAGGAGAAGTTGGTTCTATATTTGGTGTTTCCATGCAGAGTAAAATTTCAAGGGCCAAAATTCAAGAAAGTCCCGCTACTAAATGTATTGATTATAATGTGAGGTACCCCAATTAGTTCCCCGAAATACAGTTCAATAAATATAAATTTGTCATCCAGAAAGAAGATGGTACTAAAAAAGTGGTGACTCGGGAATGAGCAAATCCTATAAGTAAATTGAGCATTCTCACATTGCTCAAATGTCCACATTTCGGTCATGCCCCAACATTTCATGAATGTGTTTGGTTCCTCCTCACTATAATGCATGGGGGGTACCTATGGTTGGAATAGCCTTAAATTATTGATCAGAACATGATGCATCAAATTTCGGGCCTTCCCACTTTTGGTGAGGATCCAACGGATACCCAACAAAAGATGCAGCTTAGGACAAGGTATACTCTCAGTTTGGCACATGTAGGGGGGAACGCAGGGTTGTTATCCCCAAAATAAATAATCTGGCAATACAGTTTGCAACACAGTTACTGGCTTGCAAGCTCGTCCAAAAATGTCGAAAATATGAATGCGCTCTTGGGGTGCTCCTCACTGCAGAGAGGTGCATTGGAGGAATTCAGATGGTTTGGGCTCAATACTTGCAGGATGAGTTCATCATTGATTTCCTATATTCTCAGGATTGGGGAAAAGAGTTTCATTACAGTTGGGTCATCCCTCTATTGGGTATGGTATTGTAGAAATCACCACCGGGACATGAAACAGATGTGGAGGGCACCCCCTCTTTCATCTCTCCCTGGTTCTTGACTCTCCAACACTCCAAAAACCCTGAAGTCTAGGAAGACATCATCAAGCCTTCCAAAATTCGTTTACTGAATTAATCATGGCCTCCAATGAGAGCATCCACATCTTGGAGCAACTTATCGACAAGTGTGCTGATTATATTGAATTTAAATGAAATTTTCATAATGTTTTTGTTTCTCCCCATGCAGCCAATGATAAGACAAAGGACAATATCCCCTTCTACATTATGGAAAGTGACGTCCTCGATGGTGTTTCATTGCATTTGGCTGACTACTAACCTCCCTTCTCTAAGTTCCAAGACCAATTCAGAGTGATAACCAAGAAGTCATGGGAACGGAAGCAGGTCACAGCTGATGCCCAACACTGAGACAAGGTTGTTGTGTCCAAGCTACATAATTATGGTTCCAAGGAACATGGGTCACTACATTCAAAGGAGTGCATGCAGAGCATTGGTGGGTATAAATAAAAATATGAGGGGATATAGAAAAGGAAGTAGTCTTCCAAAACTCAATTCATGCCCCCTATCAACCTTTATAGCAGCACAGAAGATGACCGTCCACCCTCACCACTTGTGAATCCAATCAATGAAGAGGTTTCGACGCCTTCATCCTGGTAAAAGGTCTGTAATTTTCAATGTTCAGGAAAATTTTGACACGTGACCACCATGAAGAAATTAGAGGCTAGCTCCCCAACACCACAAGATAGCCTAAAAGTAGCCAAATTGATGAAGGAGCTTCATGCTCAGTTATCTAGAAAGATAATGTTTAATAATGATATAGTGGGTAAATTTGAATCACTGTGTCAATAACTGGATTTACCCCCACCACCAGGATCTCAGCCATAGGACCACCAGTCTATCGCATCTTTGTAAATGATCTAAAGAACAATTCTAAGTGCATGCTCGCCATGGTACCCTATGACTCACCATGGTCCCCTATGACTCGACCAAGAAAAAGTTTGACCTTTCTAGATACCTATTGTTGAGCTGCAACGTCATGTCACTACCATGCTCTATGAGATTTGGGAGAGGAACCAAACTCTCCCCGGAGAGCATGCCCAACTACACCTTCAGGTTGACCAACAACTCTCAATTCATGCAAAAACTAGGTCCCAACTATAATAGGAATCACGTGCGCACCAAGAAATTGAAGCTACCCAGAAATACCTCCAGACCTTGCATCTTTCTGAGGTTATTGTGCATACTGAAACTATGGCCCAATACAAATCAACTCTAGCCAGTCATGCTAAAATGTCCACTGCCTTAGATGAAGCTTATTCATAGGTTTGTCATAATGAGTAGGTACAACCATATATCCTAGAACAATAGCAAATTCAAGTGGTTATCAAGCGCATTCATCTCCTAGAATATTAGAATACAAAACTATGCATGTGGATTCAAAAGCTAACATCGAAGGATACATAAATACAGTTGAAGGTTACATCGACCAAAGAAGTCATCCGGGATGGCCTGAATAGATTGATAAAAAATTTGGGAGTGGTCGAACATAGTTTTACCCTGTGGAACCATTTGCAAAGTCCCCCATAATTGACCTATGTTAATGATAGAGTTCATGTGTTCGAGGTTGAGGTCACACAACAAAAGAGTATCCTGGATTATCTACCTTCGGGTGAGAGCCAGGCTATGATGGTAGTTATTTCATCTAAAACTAAGGATATTTTTGTCACCTGGGTTGAGCAGTAAAGTATCTCAGAGCTAATCACTAATGCGTCCATTAAGGCCTTAATATTTTATACCCAGATGACAGATGTGCAGGTTGTTTTCGGCCCCTTGATCGAAAAAATGGAAACAATGGACCTGACATCCCCTCAAGTCATAACAGTAGATGCAAATACGATTGTTCATCTCACCCATGAATTTCATGGAAACCTCAATGAGCATGATAGACAATTCAAGGACTTCATTCAAGAACTCATAAATATGGTTTAGTATGTCACATCAATCACTCCATGAGGCACTTGGCTCAAGAAAGAGATAAATAATGGTGGTGGGGGCCTGTTGGAACCCAAAGTTTTGGGTAAAAGATCGTGCACGTGCAAAAACAAAGTTGTGCATGCATAGTCTAGTTTTTCATGCACTCAAGCAGTTGCACGATGGGTAGCAAGAGGCATGCACGCCAGTCCAATATTTTCTAATTTGTTTCAATTCCAGTTATGCCAATGTGCACCAGTCCAAGTTTTTTGATGCACACCAAAAATTAAGAAGACGTCACATGCACGCCAGAATCAAGAGAAGACTCTTCTGGAACTCTTCCTGAATGATTACTTCAGGTAGCACAAGGGATCATGGAACAATCAGAATATGAGATGGAAACGTAGTTGAGATTGTATGATTCCAAAGAGGCTACATGGAATGCATGTGGGTGATAGAAGCATGTGGGACTAGAAGTCAAAGGAGCGATCGGGAAGAACTGAAAGTGACAGAGCGCTAGAGCCAAGAAGAATATAAAATGAAACAACGATGACAAAAAGAGGTTTTTTGATGTTATGGTTGTTGTGGATATTGTTGTTGTTGTTATTAAATGTCCTTGAGCTTGCTATGAGCCTATGTTTTATGATGTCTCTAGTTGTAAGTCCAATTTTATAATATCTGCAGAGTCTGAAAGAATGTGCATGGTGCTATGTAATGTAACACTAGGAAAATGTAAAAGAAAGTGAGGCTTTGTTGTTATCAATTGATGAATTGATTAATGTATGTTTATGGATGGTTGAATGAAGTAATAAAGATGCATTGATTCTGGCCTTATGATGTGTTGATCATGTGTCAACTGAATGTGTGTGTTGTTGTTAGATATTTTTAGGTGTTAATTAGTATGAAAACTCGGATGGATTTTAGAGTAATTAGTCCTTCATCACTAACACAAGACCATATGGTCTCTTTGATTCTCATGCCATCTCGGATGAGACAATCTTCAGTATTTGGATGAGTATTGATATGTCGATGCCTTAGAGTTTCTGTTGGTCAAATCTGGATGAACCTTGAGTCTTCAACCCCCCAGCATTAAGAAGGACATGAACAAGCATAGAATGACCCAACACTAGTAGCACCACTTTTAGTTTTAAGGTAGATTTTAAGGTTTTTGTTAAGAATGGTACTAGTTTTCAAGACTACAATTTCAACCAAGTTGTAATTTTAACCTCGAAAAAAAAGGGTTGAGCAACTTTATAAATGATTATTGCATAATTTTGTAATTTTATCTCTGAAAAAAAAGTGTTACCTGTAGCACCATTTTTGAAATAGGGGTAAAAATAACCATTGAATGTGATCTCTGAAAAAATGAGAACTCTGGAAAATTGTTGTTAAGTTGGTACCTTTGTTTTCACTGTAGATTTGCATAGTTGTTGGTTATCTTGGACAATAATTTTAAATCATTCATTTCACTACCTTTGAACACCTCCAAGGTCTCATCATTCCAAAATATGTCTACCACAATCATCAAAGGAAAAACATGCATGTCTTATCCATTTTAAGCAACAATCAGCCATTCATAAGACTAATCATCAAATTCATAACTAAATCATTTATATTCATAAAAGAAGTCTATAAAGTATGCAATTTAGACCAATACTTATATGTATGAATATATCTCTACACCGCAAGGTTTCCATGGGTGATATTCATCTCATTGTCTTCTCTAACACACCCAAATTATATATTTCTTTCTCAATCCTAGATAGCACATAACATGAATCTCTCATAACATATCCAATCAAGTCACTTCTTCCTGTCGCATTCAACCTTCTAAGCTCAGGCATCCTTTTCTCTACTAAATAGTCCCTCGTGTGATCAATCTTACCATGTTTTTCACAAATAAGAAGAGAACAAACTTATAGTCTTACTACCACATATTCCCATTGGCAATCTCTAATCTTCCATAACTTAAGGTGACCAAGAAATATCATAGGGTTCCAGTGTCCTCATAGTAGCATCATCTCCATGCTTTACAAATTACAACAATCATCATATTATAGATTTTAATCTTGTACAATTGATTTCTCCAAATAGATTCTTAATAAATAAATAAAAAGATACAATGGCACACACACATTACACAGAGGTTTTACCGTGGAAACCCAAACTGGGAAAACTAACAACGTGTTTAGAGTTGCACCTCTAATTCATATTTATCATCCATATTCATTGTTTAAAATACAATATATATATGATCCCACAGCATCTATTGACCCATATTAGTCTACAACCCTATTTCCTTAAGGGGAATTAGAAAACCATCGACGAAAACCGTGTGCTAAAAACCACTAAAAATGGATGCAAAAAACCGCCAAAAAAATAGATTGGGGGCTTTTCCCCCTTGTAACGCCCCTATGACCCCCCCGCATGCCTAGAGGGATGCAACCTATGGGGTTAGTCATGCAAATAATATAACACATACCCAACATTCTCCCACTTGTTGTTTTCTTTGCATTGTTGGTACCCAAATTTTTGGGTTAATCTTGCACACACATAGAAACAAAGTTGTGGGTGCCCATTCAATTTTTGCATGTCCATAAGCTAATGCGCGGAGAATGACAAGAAGTGCATGCCATATCAAGTTTTGATACTACACACCAAGTCCAAGTCCTATCAAATGTGTGTTGTTCGGAGTTTTGATGCACACCAGAAATCAAGAAGATGCACTCTGAAATCAAGAAATGAATCGTCAGGAAATATTCTCGAATGATTATTGACGGCAACATAAGGGAATGTGGAGCTAAAAAAATATGATCTAGCGAAGAAATTAAGACTTCCCTTATTCCACAAGGCTACATGGATTGCATGTAGGTGCCAACAATGTGTGAGGCAGTTTGTCAATAGAGAAAGTGGAGCAGAAATGAAAGAGACAGAGCTCCCGAGCAGAGAAAGCTATGAAGTGAAGCAGTGACATCAGAAATAGAGTTGGAGAGTTATACACTCGCCTAGAGAATTAATTGAGTTGTTTGTTTTTTGTGCAAAGCTTTCTCTGAGCCTTTGTAGTGTTGTAATTTTGTAATGCTCTAAATATAAGTTTGAGTTTGTCATATGTCTTAGTTCTAAAAGGATGTGTATGGTGCAATATGTTGTAATTATGGGGAATTATATAAACAAGACATGAGACTTTATTGTTATTGAATATAGTTTTCTTAATGTATGATTGTGTTCAATGGAATGGAAGGAATAATAAAGTTGTCACAGTTATGATCTATCATGTGTCACTCATGTGTTATTTCGATATGTGTGTGTATTGTTTTACATATTGATATTAGTAAGGTGTTGTTAGTGGAGTACATGAATGCTACCCCAGATGGATCCCTGTGTATTTAGTTTGTCATTCATGTCACAAGATAATATGGTCTATGTGATCCTCATTAAGTCTCAGGTGAGACCTTCTTCAACCTTAGTTGAAGATTGATATGTCGATAATTTTGGGATTTTGTTGGTCAACTTTGGATGAAAAACTCCCCATCATTAAGAAGGATGCACGCAAGCGTGAAATGGCCCAACATGCATACAGGGGGTCACAGGATTACATAGTCAACAATCCAGAGGAGCAATTCCCATTTTCTCTCTACACTAGGAGAACTTCTTAATGTTCACAAACTTTGTCAATGAATCTGCAACTTTCTTCTAAGTTTCCACCTTCATCAGCAACACCTTCTTATCTTCAACCATGTCTCTCACAAAGTGATATTGAACATCAATATTCTTTGAATTTGAATGATAAGTCGGGTTCTTCGCCAGGAATATTTCACTCGGACTATCATAATATATCCTTACATCTTGCTTTACCAACCCAATACTTGAACACAATATCTATAACCATATTGCTTCCTTTCTTTCATGAGTGGATTCCATGCATTCAACTTTTGTATTTAAGAGTGCCACTGCATACTGTCTTTTTCTCATCCAACTAATTGCTCCTCAAAATAAGTTAAACACGTACCCACTTGTATATCTTTTGTGATCCAAATCTCCAACCTAGTTTGCATAAAAAAAAACTCATGTATTCCCAACAATATGTCCAATCCTAGTTTTCCTTGGTAGCATAATCCATAAGTAGTAGTGTCACGCAAATACCTGAAAAACCCTCTTTACTTCCACCCAATGATCCTTCCTTGGTTTTGACATATACCTTCTCAAAACTCCCACTTTATGTGCAATGTACGGTCTAGTACATACCATTGCATGCATCAAACTACCAACTGCACTAACATATGGAACATAGGAAATGTCGTCTTCATCTTCATGTTTCTTGGGACACGGATATATAGATAACTTTACACCTACAAGAATAGGAACCCTGACCGGTTTACATTCCTCCATATTAAACATATGCAATATTGTCTCAACATATTTCCTCTGATTTAACCAAAGTTTCCTATTTTCTCGATCTCTTTTAATTTCCATGCCCAAAATGAAATTTGCAACACCAAGATCCTTCATGTCAAATTTAGAGGACAACTGAGTTTTCACATCATGGATCATCTTCTTGTCATTTCCTATCATCCACATACAATACCAAATAAATAATATGATCACCGATTAATTTGAAATACACACAGTGATCATTTTTTCTCCTTGTGAATCCAAGTCCCAACATAAGTATCAAATTTTTGATACCACATCCTTGGTGATTTCTTTAACCCATATAGGTAATGTTTTAGCCTACATACCAGCTCTTTATTTCCTTTCACTACAAATCATTTTGGTTGCTTCATATAGATTTCTTCTTCCAGATCCCCATGTAGGAATATTGTCTTCACATCCATATGTTCTACTTCAAAATAAAAAAGAAACAACAATAGATAAAATAAATCTAATAGAAGTTGAATTGGAAACATGACAAAAAAAATTCACCAAATTCAATTCCCTCTACCTCGGAATAACCTTTTGCTACTAATCAAGCTTTGATTTCCTTCAATTTTCCTTCTGCATTGAACTTTTTTTTAAACACCCACTTGTTTCCAATGGGCTTTCTTCTAGTTGGAAACTTGTTGATGGGCGTTTATGACACACCATCAACGAGAAGGGAAGATCTGGTCCGGGGTTGTTTATTTAACCCAAGCCGTTTGTAAAAATCTACCCTGATGGGTTTTATGGCTCCGTTAGTCAATGAAGATGCTAAAATAACTAAAAAGGGTGAAACTAACTAACTATATAACCTTATCAGTTAACACACATATATAATTACTTAGCTTATATTCGTATTATATACAATAGATATGTACAGATACAAGGTTTAAATAAAGCCTTGTGAAAATGATAATTTTAACTAATGAATCAAAGTTTAAATAAGATGTAAAACTAAAGGAAATTGTTCTATTACTATAAGTAACAAATAACAACAAATGAACGAATAAGATTGGAAATGATATAATTGTAATAAACAAATCATTAAAGTTTGAATGATTTAATTGTTATTCATTCGTAAAGTAAATAAATCAAATAAAAAGAAAGCTAACTAACCTGATGTTGATTAGCTGTAAAGAAAAGGTACTAAGCTATATTCGTCTTTCTGCATAATGTAAGCTCCACTTAACCTGTTGCCAAGCATAAATCTATGGCAAGAAGCAAAGAATGATATTTCCTGAAACAACTCAAGGAAATTTTTTGTATTTTGAAAGCAATCTATGATAAACAGAAAGACAAATGAATTTTTACTCATGTAACTTTAAATTATTCAAAAAATGAAGATGAAATTAAATTCAATCTCCGGCAAATGGTATTATCAAAAATCCAGCATTCGATGTAAACTCAAAATGTATAGATAGATGATTAGTCACAGAGATTATAATAACCAATGAATAATGGACCACGAATGAGATAAGCACAACATGAAAACATAAATGTTGAACAGTCTAAAGTTAATTCATAACAGATAAGTTTTCATGCAAAGAAAATATATGAAGTTCAATAATCACATTGTACAGTCTACAGAAGGACTAAAGCCAAAAAGTAAATTGCATTCCATATATTTCTTAAAATGATAAGTCCAGCATCATGTCTCAAAAGAATTTCCCCCTTTGTCTCTTGGAAAGCATCAGTATTTAAACTAAATTCATGGTATTGTTCTCATATCTTACAATATAGAGATAGATCCATTTTAATAAAGTCTTTACTAAAAAGTAACCAAAAAGATAGGTATGTTGTGACAGTTATTCAAAATAATTACATCATCAAAATATTCTTGAAATTGTTTCTCAAAATGAAAATTACAAATTTGGAGCACTTCCAACTATTTACTCGCTTCTTCAACCTTTGCACATTGATCTCCTTCACACCTGAGAAGAAAAATAAAATTTAAATTAGAAAATCAATCAAATAAACTAATTAAAGACAAGCTACAGAATCTATGATTTTGTAGCTAGTATAATAAAAACCAAAATAAAACAATTTCAGTTATCACTAAACAAACCAAAAGTAAATTCCAAGAAGAATGTTTACCCATTAAACCTTTGAAAAAGAAACATGAGATAATTCTTAATTGATAACAAAGTTGAAATTGGTGGAATTTTTTATAATAATATCCCCTGACCTCCTTAACCTTTTGTTGGCCCTGGGTGAAACCAGTTTGATTCTATCTCTCAAATCCTCGTTTTCATTTCCAATGCTAAGTTACAAACCATAACTTGATTTATTTGAGCCCGTAGATAAGGGATATCCTGGTAATACCTCCAGATCCAATTAAAAAAATCCTCACAGTATACTTGTTCCAGATTCCGTAGTGGGTGAGTATGATCTGATTTTAATGGTTTATCCTGTGCCATAACCCTTTACAAATCATACTGGATACCTGAAAATCCCTCTTGCTCTTTTAGAAATGGAGGCAAGTTAGACACAAAATCATATTGGGGTGAATCTATTCTAGTGGCATCATAATCGGTGTCGTTGACAGAGATCGTGTCCTCAATATCAAATGTGGGGATAGATTTATCATGGTTCTGGTGTCAATTCCTGGTCATCCTTGAAAGAAGTCAGCCATTCCTTTTATTCCTGAAATCTAAATCATCAACCCTCTACGTGTTTAGCTTACTCTGTCTTTTGATTTTAATTTTGTTTTCATAAACCAACTTTTGTACAGGATCCGGTACTTCAGGTACTTTATCCTTATATGACTCAGAACTTCCTCCAAGGGCTTATTTGGAACGAACTCGTGCTTCCTAGAGGTGACCTCAGAGAATGGACGAGAATCAACAGGGGTATCGGGAGGTAATGCAAGGTCTTTTGAGACTTGTATTTCCACTCGAAATATTTGTAGAGAGTGAGACAATAGGCAAGGGCTGATAGACTCATCAACACAAAGAGGTAAAATATTGACTGGTTCTAGTGGAAATGAAACAAAATCATTCCTAACAAGGAAACCTTGCAAGCTATCTCGTACCTTTAACAAATGGGCATTAACCAAAACCCAGATTAAACCATGGTGGAAAAGACTGGATTCTAAGTTGGGTTTTTGTCTCTAATAGAACGTGGACATCTTATGTAGGATTTTAAGAAAATAAAATGGCAAGTTTAACTTAAAACCTAGGAAGACCATTAATAGGTGCACATGAAATAAAAATGTCAGTCCATAACGTCCCTCACAGGTGACGAACTATTTGATTATAAACAACAAACCATGCCAACGAGTTTTGAACATATGGATGGGTGTACCTTTAACGCTGTAGCGTGACTTTCTAGAAATCATCAATAGATGCCAAGGGATACCTTCTATTTTCAGGTTTTTGAACCAGGGGTCTCCTGCCCGTGACAGGTCTGTGGCCTCTGCTATTGATTTCTCATCAACTTGTAATTGTAGGTCACCTATTTTAGATCTAGCACCGTCAAAGGTATTGGGAAAATCTTGGGAAACTTTCAGATTAAAAACCTCGAATGATTGTACAAACTTAACCCATATGAAGACGACGAGGTCATCTACAGCATCATCGTAAGAGAGAAGATCCTGTGAGCCATTCGGCTCTACTCTAACTAAAGGATCCATAAGCTTGATCACGATATACCAGAAGGTGCAGAATGGAGGAGTCGGTGTTCGATCCAACCCGAAATAAATGATATGTTTTGCATAGTTGAAGGTGGCCCAAAAAATATGATCTTGGTAGGATGCTACCATGACTCCCACACTTACTGTTGATTGAACCCAGAACCAGAGGACAGATAAACTCAAAAACCACCTTGCCTGCTAAGAAACTAATCCTTGATTATGAAGCACCATCAAACGACGAAATGAATTCAAGTTCAGGTGAACATGACAGAGATGTAATGGTTTCCGAGCACGGCCACTAGCCAGGTAATACAGTTATTAGACTGTGACATAATATCAAAAGGTAGCATTCGGATCATAGGTTTATGTCATATTTTTTTAGAACCAAAATCGCAAAGGGGTAAAGCAACAATCATAACATTATTGAAAATCGATCAAGGCATAAAATTAATCAAACGCGACTAGGTTCTATCCTACATAACCATATGTTCATCAAACTTAAAAATTTTAAGATTATAGGTGTTTCAAAGGATTGTTTAGTTTTAGAAGGAGAGAAACCTTTTAGATTTTATCAAATGTATTTATAAAAAATGATTTCAATTTCATGCTTGACAGTCATGAAATTGAAATGGGTAAACGATAAGTTTATTGAAAAAATAAAACTCAAAAACAGAAAATGATCAATCAAGCAATTCTTCAAAAAATCATAATCAAACTCTTCGCAGACACAAAGAGGCAACTAATAAAATTTATTTTTCCAAGATTTTGTTTCAAATATCGACGAAGTGACATGAATATTTGGCTGCCAAAAAAACTCCACTATATCCCAAGCCTCATTCTTGTCCAAGGTTTCCATTTCTTCAACCATGGCCTTTTTCCAAAGTTTGTCATCCTCTAGATCCACTACCTCCCTAATATTTCTAGGATCATAATTAGTAATAAACAAAGAAAAATTTGAATGGAAATAAGGAGGAGTATACCTTTCCAGTTTCCTTCTTTCCCGAACCGATATCCTCAATACTGGAGTATGAGATTCTTCTTCTTTTGATTCTTGATCTTCTATAAATTCTAATTCATTATCCTTCAATTCAAACTCTATTTTCTCTGGTTCTTCCTCCCTTGGTAAGAATTCCTATTTGAAAACATCTTTGATTTCTCTAAATACCACATCTCGACTATACACTACCTTCTTAGTTTATGGTTTCCAAAGCTTATAACCTTTCAGGCCATATTTATAACCAATAAAGATACATTTTTCAGCCTTTTTATACAACTTACTCTTATTTTAATTTGGAACATGAACATAGTCATCACAGCCAAATACCCTGATATGTGTAAGACAGGGTTTCTTAGAAATCCATACCTCGTGTGGAGTATTTTCATCCAGCGTTGATGAGAATGATTGATTGACCAGGTAACATGCAATACCACTGCCTTTTCCCAGAATTATTTTCCTAACCTGACACCATTGACCATGTTCCTTTATTTTTCCATCAACATCATATTCATCCTTTTTGCAACTCCATTATTCTAAGGTGTGTATGGAGTAGTCTTCTACCTTGATATACTCCAATTCTTATAGAATTATTAGAATTCATTTGCGCATAATTATCCACCATTATCTCTCCTCAACACCTTAATTCTCTTCTCTATCCGATCCTCCACAAGAGCCTTAAACTTTTTGAATTTGTCAAAGACTTCATATTTCTTCATGAGGAAATAAATCCATGTATACCTTGAGAAGTCATCTATAAATGAGACATAGTACACATATTTTCCAAATGATGGAGCTGACACGGATCCAAACACATCATTATGTAGAAAATGTAGTATTCCCTTTGCCCTCATAGCACCAGAGGAGAATCTTACATGATTCTACTTCCCATATAAGCAATATTCATAGAAATCAAAATCGAGAGAGCAATTGGCCATACCTTTATTGTGTTGTACTCAAAGTCCCTTCTCTCTGATATACCACGGTCTTTGATGCCATGACATAGTCTCTTCTCCAAATATTGTAGGAGTTTCTCCTTCTTCAGCTCCAATTTAAAGAACAATGGAACTATTGCACCCATCATTAATAGTGATTCCTAGTAGCTTATATAGAGTTCCAACCTGAACTCCCTTCAGCAACAGCATTGCTCCTTGAACCACTATGCAGGTTCCATTTTCAAATATTGTTTTACACTTGCATCGTCCATCTTTCTTACATAAATCAAATTTTTGGCCAATCCTAGGATGTGAAAAATACCATGGAGTGTTATAATCCTAAAATCCATGAGCTTCAACTTGAATTTTCCTTGTCCTACGGTTTTGGCTCTTGATTCATATCCATAGAAAAAATGCCACCTCCATCATACCTTTCATATTTGCAAAACCACTCCCTGTGAGGAGTCATATGAAAGGATGCACCTGAGTTGACCAACCATGCCTCATGATCTGCATGTGTTCTTGAAGAATCCAAGTACACATCCCCTCCATCCACGGAGGTTTGTTCTTCTATAGAAGGAGCATCATCAGATCCCTTCACTCTCTTGACACTTTTGGATCTACATTGTTTCTTGTAATTCCCTTCATTTCCACATCTCCAACATACCTTTAAAAATCTTCCAAGAGACTTATATATTCCACTAGATTTATATCTCCCACTTGAGGACTTATTTATATTTCTTTCCTAGGAGTGTCCTCTTGCAGATAAGGCATTTGTGCTCTAGATTTCCATGTTTTTCCACTCCATCTCCTCCAACAACAAGGATGAGACCACATTATAGAAAATTAAAGTAGTTGCATTACTACCTATGGCCACAACAAGACTATCCCACAAGTCTATTACAGAGAACATTAGATTGATACACTTATCTTCATCGGAAAACGTAATATCAATAGATAATAGCTTACTACCATTGTATTGAAAGCGTTCAAATGCTCTATCACCGAGTCTCCATCGTTCATCCTCGGGTTGTACATATTCTTCCGCAGGAATGGTTTGTTTACTAGCTGGTACTTAGATTGGTAAAAATCCCCTAACTTATTCCATAATACCTTGGTTGTCTCTTCCCCTTACACATTCAGTAATATTGAATCTGAGAGACACAACCGGATTGTGCTCTTTTCCTTTTGATCCAAATTTACCCAGTCGTTTGTTTACATTCCTGTAGGTGCAGTACCTGGATCCATAGTGATGCATTAATCTTTTTCCACCAACAGATCTTCCATCTTGAGCTTCCACAACTAGAAATTTTTACCATTAAATTTATCGATCTTTAATTTTTAACTTTTCACTATTTCTTTTCACCACAAGAATCGATACCGCAAAGCTCCAATTGTAACAAGGTTTATCACATACCCAAGCCAAACTTCTAACCACAAAGGCATCCCCATGAAGCCAATAACTGCTATGATACCAAATCTAGATTTTAATCTTGTACAATTAATTACTGCAAATATATTCTTAATAAAAATAGAAAAGATATAATGGCACACACACATTACACACAAATTTTACTCTAGAAACCCAAACTGAGAAAACCAGCAACCTGTTTAGAGCCACACCTATAATTCTTATTCATCATCCATCTTCATTGTTTACAATACAATATATATAGGATCTTGTGGCATCCAAAACCCCTATTCCATTGACCTGGATTATTCTACAACCCTAATTCCTTAACCAAAATTAGAAAACAATCAGCGAAAATCATGTGTTGAAAACCGTTAAAACACAAGCGCAAAAAACCGCCAAAAAAGAAATTGAGGGCTCTTCCCCCCCTACAACCCCATAGACGGGGTGGGGGTTTGTGCCCCCCTTGTAAATTCACACACGTCGCAACGCAATGCATGGGGTTGGTCATGCAAAGAATATAAAACATACCCAACACATTTGTTCTTACCAGAAAATTCCATCATCTTACTTTTATCATACACATATAGTGACCATGAGATGTCATCATAAAAATTTGAATATGTTGCATGTTGAAGCTAGATTTCACAACTATGAGATTCATATCATAATTTTTATCCCTTGCATGCAATAGACAATAGTCTCAATTTTATCTTCCATGATAGATATTTCCTTCAACCAAACAATTGTCAATAATCAATGCATATAATATTTCATTGCAACATTAACAATAGCACATGAAATTATCTTAGAATTATATCACACCAATAATTCAATCACTTTCAGCTATCAACATTTTATATGCAATGAATTATCATTCACTATATATGCATTACTAGAACAAACAAGCATTCACACAATGCAATAAAATATTT